>CM024248.1:42046314-42186424 GCA_013421045.1 Propylea japonica | reverse complement strand
GTCTTCGAATTGATCAAGTTATGGCCGATTTTCTACTGATGTGGGTTGGTATTCCCGCTTGTCGGACTACTGGTTGACCGTTTAATAAATGTTTGTAAAGGTTAATTGAATAAAAATGGCAACATTTAACCTGAACAATATTCAACAATTTTTTGTTTTTTTAACCATTCTTGCGAGATGAAGAAAGCCTTGACGTGAGCCAAATAATTTTTCGCTCTTTTGAATATTGGAAATGGTCATACATTTTCATATTCAAAATCAAATTTAAATGATCTTTTTTTCATATCTACAAGCAAACGTGTTATTCATAGTGAAAGTAATCTGGATATTGCGAATGATATAAACTTAACAGTACATTGTCCGGCAAAATAATCGATCCACTCAAAAAATCGATGAAGTGTATTAATTCATAATATGTTATTTCATGTCTGATTTGGAATGATTTTTTTTCCAACTGTAGGTATGTTTCATCTTCAATCAATCACCACTTTTGAGTTTCAAGAAGACTCGGCGTACATCATTTTGTAAAGGGTGAAACAAAATTTGTTTTTTCCCTTTAGAACCTCCCTTGGTGTGTTCCAGTTGTTCCACCGTGTGATTTCATTTTCATCTTCAAGACACATCTTCTCTTGACAATTTAATTCTTCATTCATAGCAATAGCTCAATTTTTGTTAAGATACGGATTGCAGTTAAATTTCGCCTCGATTTGGCTGAAGCAAAACAGTACTTCAACAAATTCAATCTGAAATTATGACCTTATGAAAAAAACTGAAAACAAAGTCAAAAACATAACGTTTTTTTTTCCGCCCAGACGCAGATACAGAGGCAATTCGTCTCGTTTTGAAGCAATTAGAGCATCACTGAGCCGGCGAGCCTCTGCAAATTTTCAATTGGGCCAATCTGCCCTTAGAGTAGGCCAGTTGAATGCTTGGATATCAACCTCTGCTAAATACTTCTTGGCAATCCTAGCCACATGCGGTTGATGCGGTCCCATATTATGTATTAGCACGAAATCGTCTCCAATAAACGGTGCATTGGTGCATACGGAACAACATGTCACGCTGAAACTTCACTTGTTTTATGTTTTCACTCAATTTTTTTATAACGTTCGGATTAAGGTATATCTGCGTAAGTACTTTCATAGCCATAGCGGAATTGTAGAGTTTAATGTTACGCTGAAAACCCAGTATCTTAACAAAATTGAGCTATTGTTATGGATGAAGAATAAAGTTGTCAAGAGAAGATGTATGGAACAACTGAACACACGAGGGTGGTTCTAAAGTTGGGGTAAAAGACAGATTTTCTTTCACCCTGTATTAAATGACGAATGCCGAGTTTTCTTGAAATTAAAACTGGTGATTGATTAGGAATGACCATACCTACAATTGAAAAAAACTCTGACTTGAAATAACATATTTGTGAATTAACAAACTGCATCGATTTTTTGAGTGGATCGATTAAACTAACTTCTCATTTTGAGGTCGACGGAAAAATTATATAAAATTATTTTTCATATTTTACTAACGTGTCTACAGCAATATTTCTGCTCAGATTCATCAGAAAAAAGGGTTATATCGATCAACTGATAGATAGATCACCAGGGAATAATGAGATTATAAATCACTTGCTGTCAGATGCTTCATAGATTTAGCTTTGATATAATATTCTTCAAATTGGTATTTTTTCAAGTATTCTAAAGTACTCAAACTTACAAATACCTATGGGTAAACCTTGTCAATCGAGGGCCAAATCTACTTCATTATATTAATTAAAGCTCTTTTTATCACAAAATATACAATGACCAGTTATCCAAAATTTTTCATCTGTCAACTTGACTTTTTTTCACGCTTATCTTAGGAGGGTCTTTCGCGGTCGCCAAATGTTAAATCTTCAAGAAATATATTCAGTAGTCGTGGATAAAGTATAGTATGCTACTCGCGTATAATATCTGTCATTCACTCGGTGATTTGGTTCAGTCGCCTACGGCTCGTGGCCTAAACTTCACCTATCATTATACGCTCGTTGCATGATATACTATTATTATTATTACAAACAACAAAAGCAGAGAATAATATTAATTGATTAAAATCAACCAATATCAAACACATACTTCGGAACTAATCCCGTCAACGCACAAAGAACTTGCAGGGTGGTAATGGTCTTTGTGCGTTGACGGTATTAGTTCCGAAGTATGAGTTGGTTGATTTTAATCATACAATATGACTCTGCTCGCATTGTTTATATTATACCTGCGTTCTATTAACGCGTTAATTTTCATTTCGTATTATTATTATAATCTAAAATATCTTTGAATATGCATGTCGGAGCTCTTTCTGATAATCATTTCCGCTGAGTTGGTCGATCTTTCACTAGATGTTTGACCTTATATTTTTTTTTCTGTTACAATGAACAATTTTCATTGTACCACATATAAAATATCGAGTATCCTGGCTACTTTCTTCTACCGAAGACGATCTATCAGTATTTCGCTCGTGCCACAGAAAATAGAAAGAGCAAATACCGAATGTAATGAAAGACGAACAAAGATTTAACGGATAGTTTACACTCCAGTTATTCCCTTTGAAATGCCTCAGTCTGGATTCTATTTCGGAAACAAAAAGGCCGTAAGTATAGCTATTTCACTGTCGTATATAGTTCGACGACTGCGTTATAAAAATGCCGGAATTTTATTTTGGGATATGCATAAAATGCCCGGGATTTTACACATATCCGATACTGTTTGAAATTCGATTCGGAATCCACGGGATATTGCTTTATATCCATCAGTTTATTTCTCGGAGTTAGGTTTGTGACACTGAGCTACGCATATTGCCACCAGAATTGGTTATTTGGTGTTTTATCAACGATCTTTCTCTATTTATAGCTGTAAACTGAAGTAATGAAGAAGGCGATTAAGATGAAAGCATTCAAACAAAACAAGTTAAATATTTCCAGATTACTTGAAACCAAAGGTTTGAATTCGTGAATAGGTAAAAGAGTTCAATTATGTCCAGAATTTACACATTATTTTACCCAAAGGAAGAATCACAAGAATACTGATTCATCAAAATTGTATTTATTATGCTTTCTCTAGATCCAGATTAATATATGTGAGTTAATTAACCACAAGAAATTCACGATTATAACCTAAAATGTTATTTAGATTATATTGGAGATCCTCCAATTCTCGAAGAAAATTTCGACACACAGCTTGAGACAATATATGTACAGTGTGATTCCGGAAGAGTCCGTCAGATTTTAGGAGAAGTTTACACTAGTCAAGGCAGTTTGAAAAAAATGTTTGGATTATGGTTGGGGGTCTTAATTGACAGTCTACAGGGTGATTTGACCGTTTTTTTTTATTGATAACTTTGGTATGGCGGGTCAATCTTGATGAAATTTTCAGTGTGGAACAAATTATTGTGTACTTTTACTGATCTGATTTCAACATTTTTTTTCAAAATAAAGGGTGAGAATTATAATAAGTTCAGATAAGTTCTAAAAATGAACAATATCGTAATTTCGCTCCAAGGCCGTGAGTATAATCTGAACTGGATAATGAAGCTGCATCGTTCAATGAAACGAAACTCTGCCTGAGAATTTCGAATTTGGAAAACCTACTTTAGGACTCAAGAAGAGCTTCGTATCATTGGACGATACAGCTTTATTATCCGGTTCAGAATACCCTTGGAGTGAAATTACAGTATCTTCAAAAATATTTTCTGAGACAACTGGACGTGTTAAAGAAAATTAAAACTCTTCAGTAATGTACCTAAAGCTATGAGAGAATCTGAAGCAGGTAGCCAATTTTTGAAAACGGAACGTACAAGGTGTTTTTTCAACTTTTAAACTCGATCTGAACTTATATTATAATTCTTACCCTTTATTCTAAGAAAAATTGTTGAAATCATTGAAAGCACACCATAATATTGTTCAAGATTGATCCTGTCATACCAAAGTGACCAATAAAAGAAAAACGGTCAAATCGGACAAATAACCCTGTAGACCAGTGGTTCCCCAAACTTTTTTGATCCACCGCCCCCTTTTAATAAAAAACATGGTCAGCGCCCCCTGAATGTTAATATTGAGCTTTAAGGTAAGCCACACATCAAAGAAAGGTGAATCAAGAAACATGTTCTCATTTCGTTAGTGTTTTGAATGGGAATTCGCGCAGGCAAATGCTCTTCAAGTGACATCAAGGAGAAAAACAAATCGTTTTGAAACCTGCAACATGAAATTTTCTGTTATATTTCATGTTTCAATTTCTCGCGTTATTAGGTATAGAAACCTGCAATCAAGTATACTTGATCGCACGTTTCAATACGGATTAGCTTCTCTCTCTGACGTCACTCGGAACCCGTTTGTCTTCAGATTTCCATTCAAAACACTTGAGAACATGTTTCTTGTTTCAAATTCCTTTGACGTGCCTATTATTTCTACCCTTTTTTTAATATAGTGAAGAAAGATGTAATCAGAAGCATTGAAATTTGAAGTTGTTAACCTCTTTATTGAAGAAAAAGTTGATACAAAAAAAAATGAAAAATATCTCAATGCGAAGGATGAACCTGGTGAGCTGCTACCAATTTTGTAATATTTGGTTCCATTTTTGTCAATAGCATTCTCAAATCATCGCGATTGACTACTAGCAAACGGTTCCTTTTTTGTTAATAAATTGTTAACTGCACTGAATCCGCGTTCCACCAAATACGATGACGGGAATGCAATAAGGAACTTCTGAATAACAGCCCATATTTCAGGATAAGCCCTAGGGATGTCCTTTTGCAGCCAAAATTGTTGAAAGCCGCTTTTGAATTTAAATTTCAATTCATCATTCGTTATAACTTCCATCAGTTCTTTTTGTAGTTTTCGAGATTATGCTGTATCTGCATTCGAAAAAGTATCCAAAATCCAGTCAGGTATGATCATTCCCAAAAACTTAAGCACCTAAGTGCTCGAAATAACAATATATGTCTTCATGTTTTTTTCTGCTCATGATAAATTTGGAAACTGGATGAATTCCCCTCTTTCAAAATTTCGTTTGTTCACAAGGAATTTTGTCACGAATGCAGAAATAACAGATTTTGTTTTTATTAAATTCAAAAACACCCGTGGCCATCACCGCCCCCCTCGAACGCCACAGCGCCCACTTTGGGAATCACTGCTGTAGACTGTCAATAAAGGCCCCCAATCATTAATCAAACATTGTTTCCAAACTGCCTTGACTAGTGTAAACTTCTCCTAAAATCTGACGGACTCCGCCAGATTCACTCTGTATAGTTGTTGACCACAATTATTCTAAAATAACCTCCCGTCCTAACCATATCTATACATGGTTAAAACTATTCAGATGGGAACTACAGAAATATCGAAAACCTGCAGAGATGGGCGTGAGTGACTTAAATTAAAAAAAATGCATTATTCAGACATGAATGTGATGATTTGAATAGGTTTCGTCAGATTTTTATTTCGTAGTTTTTATCTTTATCGCCCCAAAAGGAAAATCAATATTGCGTCCATAAAAAAAAGGTTCCTACCGCGTCTCTAAAACAATGGATTAAGTATAGAAAAAATCTGACAACACGAGTCAGAAACCGAATATCATGAAGTTAATTCCGAAACAAATGAGTAATAAAGTCAAAAACTCGATTTTTAGTATTTTCGAGATACGGGAAACGTTGGAGATATGTATATGTATTTGTATCATCACACTCATCTTTTAATTCAGCAACTTTTTCTGTTATTTAGTCACCCTGTATTTCTACCGATTTTCGATATTCCTGCAGTTCCCCTCTCATCAGTTCAAACTCTGTATAATTTACGGCGAAACCGACATGGGGAAATTGTTGAGAAATTTCTGGACGAGAATGCCAGTTATTACCGTGAATATCTAACTAGAAAATTCAATGAATCCTGAGTTGTTCCTATCGAACTAAATTAAATGATTCAACTACATAGATTTTGGCCAATACTGACTTACTATTAGAGATATTGCCAGAATTCGTATAGCTTGAATATTATATTTTCTTTCAAATACGACATATTTGAGTATACAGGGTGTTTCCTTATTGAATGTCAATGATTATGGGGGTGATGGGGACTTCATATGAACATATGTCCTAAACGTCCTACCTTTTGAGTTACAGGGTAGTAAAGTTTTCAAACATGAATAATTCTTCATTAATCTCTACAATACCACTTCAGATATTTTAATTGAATTTGTTATACGTGTACTACACTACTGGAAAAAATTAAAGGATCAAAAAAAAATTCCAAATTTTTCGGCAATGCCGTGACTTTGAGAGGAATGGTCGTACAAGAAATTTGAAAAAAGGAAATTGTAGCTCCAAGTGTCTAGTTTTTGGATTAGAACTTCAAAATGTTTTGGTGTCATCGGTTGTTGAGTAATCTTGAAGAGACCATCGTCAAAAAATTTTTTTCAGTTTTTTTCCTTGGTCTACGGGCTTGGAAAAATTTTTTTTTGCTCTATCACTATGAGGATTGGATAGTTTCTTCATTCTGTTTTAATCTCATATTCTATAGATTTTGGTATATCCACTTCTTGTCAAGATATCGGCCTTCAAATGAAAAAGGATCCTTGTGCCTTTGAATATCGAACTTGAATGAATTCCCTTCAACGGTTAGCCATTGCTTTTCCGAAAAAAAATTATTCTTTCTGTCACATGAATTTGAAAATGCAACAAAAAAAGGTCTTTTCGTGGTGTTTTCGGAATATGAACGCTGGATCGAAAATTTATGGGAACAGTAAATGTTAAGTGTGCATTTTCCAGTTCAATAAGTCCACAAAAATCTCACAAAGAGCCAAATTAATCCAGCCAACCGTTTTCGTGTTTCACCCGATCAAATTTCTGAAAAAATTAAAGGATCACGTTTCCTGCTCTGAAAAGCTCAAAACCTTTATTATCTCGGAAAAACAAGAAAAAAAAATTCACGACCCTTTTCAACGATATCATTTCAGAAAGATAATGAACTTCCAAAATAGACCAAGGAGAAAACTGGAAGAAATTTCGATTTTTTTTTGATGATGGTCTCTTCAAGATTACTCAACAACCGATGACACCAAACATTTTGAAGTTCTAATCCAAAAACTAGACACTTTGAGCTACAATTTCCTTTTTTAAATTTCTTGTACGACCATTCCTCTCAAAGTTACGGCATGTTGAAAATTGCCGAAAAATTTGGAATTTTTTTTTGATCCTTCAATTTTTTCCAGTAGTGTATGAATCAAGAGGCATTTTTAAATGTATCATTTTTTTATCTCACCAGTGGCGTTCGTACGTATTTGACCTGCCTTTTTTGGCAGACATCGATGGTACGCCATAAATTTTTCCTGCAATAAAAATTATTTTTGAAATTCACAATAACCATAATTGATCTCTTGACTTTTTCAATCCGATGCACGGTTTTCGTTTAAAAAAATAAAAACCGTTTCTCCGCATCAAAATAAATAACTATGTATGTTAGTAAGAACGCACTTCTTAGTACGCTGTTGCCAAGAATTGATACTTTTGTTGTCAAAGCGGTTGTCATTACTTCGTGTAACAGTTCATCAATCTTTTGTCTTCAAATTCAGTTTTTCGAGTTTTATCTATTTTTGAAAAACTTACCACCCTGTAACTGAAAAGGTGAGACGTTTAGGGTTCATATAAAGTTTTTTTCTAAGAATAGGGCCCAAAAAACACCCCCATAAATATTGACACTCAATTAGGAAACAACCTATATAGATCAAAGGGATACATCAAAACTTTTTGACGAATTCTCCTTTTGAAGGACCTCAACTTAGATATGTGGGAGTTCTTTTGTTTAGAAAGTGATTATTTTCATGGACGGACAAACGTTAGGCTTGAAATAAAATAAAGGAAATTTTATCTGAAAATCATATCGCATTCGCTTCCATGTTGGCTAATGAATCAGTTCGACCATTTTTGGATGTATATGTGAGGAAAATCGCTTGAATAGGATTCTGTATATCAAAAAGTCTTGATAGAGTTATTACCTACTGAACGTGTTTCTATGGTAGTAATAAAATGTTTCATAAAGAGAAAAAATATGATAAGAAATTGGGCATTATAAAATTGGTGTACTGTGTCATTTTTTTTTCCAGAAACATATCATTTTTATTCAGCCGTTCGAGAAATGTTTTCCTTCTAATTGAATAATTACAATTAATTGAAAAATAGACGGTAAGCTCTAATCCGTTCAGTTTCGAATCTAAAAATCTTTCTTTAAAATTGTAGCGTTGTGGTCTAAAGCCACAAATTTCGTCTTATTCAACGAGGCATAGGTTCTTCATATTCTTTATGTTCAAATCAGAGCTTACAGTTACTGAATGAAACGATTGTGAAAAAATAATATTGAACACCCCGCAGATTGGTAACAGTTTAAAATAATTGAAATAAATTGTATTCAGAAGAAAAAAGAATGAAATGATTTTAAGAATTGAGCCATAAAAATAGATTGAAAAGAGTTGACAGCGCTGCGATTTGTGGGGTCTCAATTTTTTTGACCGTTATCAACGCTCATCCCAAGCTTGATTTGTACGAAACGGCGCTTACAGAAAACCAATGGTTTCCGAGAAATTACGTTTACCAAGATGAGTGATTCACATTGTCAACTAAGTAAAATTCCACCTGCCATATCCAAATTCCTTTTCGCATAATTAGATTTAGTTAGATTATATGAATTAACAATGGTGTGAGACACTTTATCGATAAATATTAGTAATCTTGATACCAGAATGTTTGAACTGTCATGACGAGAAATTCCCTGTTTACATACCAAGTAGATAAATCTTGATGGTGTTAATGACTTGTATAAGAAAAGATTCCCCACAAGCTGGAGATAATTCCGCGATCATTATGTTTGTTTTGAAATCAATAACTTTCATTGAGAATATTCACAACATATCGAATGATATGATATATTGATAAATCTCAGCAATTTTTCTTCGATTTCGTTCAAGCCAATTGAAAATTATGATTTGTTCGGAACTTCTTCATTCTAAAAATATGAGAGCAAGACCTAACAGAAGGTATCAGAAATATAGTCGTTTTAGGAGCACTCTGATCAGTCCGCAATATTGCACTGAATTTTTTAATTGGTTATGAGAGCAAGTTACCTCATCGGTGGGCGAAATAGGAAAGCTATTTTTGCCGAGAACGAGCTCACAAAAAACCGAAATTTCATTAGAAACTTTCTGATGACACTGCATTTTTGTTGCCTTTGTATAAGGAATAAAATTGAAATGATTAAAGTGATATGTTTCATCCTTGAAGTAAATTACAAACCAACTCAATTATTTCTATTCCCAAGTCATTCAGGATTTTCAACTAATTCAAATAGAATATCTCGATTTAGCAAGAAGTGCAGTGCTAAGAGAGGGACGAGTTGCCAGATTGAAATCTGGCTTACTTGATCTTATTACTCTTACTTGATATTATTTTAGTGATTTTAACATATAAAATACAAGGTCAATCCTGAAGAAATATATCGATCAAAAACTAAACAACAAAAATGAAACATTTTTGCGTCCTTGTTCCTAGGGTAAAAGTTTCGAACGGTGGACTTAAACGACCATAAATATGGAGAATCGACGAAATCAGGTGTGAAATATATCAAACTCTAGCTTTGCAAAAAGTTCTCTTAAAAAATATTGATGAAAAATTATTCTTGAAACCTTTTCAACTAACTAAATTCTTCTCCTTTGTTGAAATTAGTATTAGAAAATCTGAGGAATATAAATAACAATCAACAAGGAATAAAATAAATAACAATCCATGTCATTCCTGGCATGGATGTTTTTTTTCGTTAAATCGGCAATTGCATTATTCCTTAATGAATTATTCAATTACTAACCTACTGTGAAATTGATATGAAATTTATCAATTGCACTAAGCAGTATAGTGACTAATGAATATTTATTTCATTTATATGTAGCTAGCTAAGAAGATAATCATGAGAATCCTATATTTCCTAATTTCACATTAGATGAAATGGTTCATAACTATAACGTATCGTTTCAGGAATTGTGAGATTGTGATTAGAAAACCATTAAAACTATTGAAGAATAGTTAAAAAAAGTGCACCTCAAAACACAAAAAAGCTACCAGAGAAAGACTCATTTGAAATGACCTGCACCTTTTTATCTCAGCCGTGTATCAAATAATGATATTCGATGGAAATATAACGAAAAGAAACTATTACACCAGTCCATTTTTTCGATAATTATGATTTAAAACGAAATGCCCAAGATTTCATTATTCGGGAAAGCAATGACAGAAATGTTTGCGAATTTGAATCTTATTGATAGAGTATCTCAAAATGCATCAATGTAGGTGCTGCCAAGAAATAGGTCGTCTGAAGGATTCACGTTAGATATTGAAAATATCCAATCAAAACTATACATATATTTGTATATTTTGGGTGTTTCAAAGCAGCGGATTTCAATGTCATTTCAATATTAGAGTGTGTATATTTTTTCTGATACGTTATAAATAGAGAAAGACTCATCTGTTGAATTCGAATAATCAATTCGAAATCACCAATAGGTTACGCAAGTATGCATAAATTCTTGGAAAAGACTACTAGAATTCTAACAATGACATCGTTTGTTAGGTTAACAACATCAGAAATCTTAAAACTGTTTGATTCTTCCATTAAAACTATCTGCTCGACTGACATAGACTATTTTCGTATCGGGTTTTCAAGCAGTAGCTTTATACTTTTCCACACGTTTGTAAACATTTTTCTATTTCTGTAATACGTTCGGAAATGAGGCTGCCATTAAAACTTCAAACACTCAATTCATTCCCGAGCAAATTGATCCACGAAGGCGTGGTCTTCCTTAACAACCACAAAACTATAAATGAACGAAAGAAATCAGAATAAAAACTTGATCAATTCGAAGGAACCCAAAAGAAAGTCAATCATTATCTTTACAAACCCATCACGTTAAACGGGCATCACTATCACAAAAAATGCTCACTACTCAATAAACACATTTCGCGGTGAAAACTGGTAGACTTGAAGGTGGTCCGACCGAAATTCGCAGTTGGCAATTGCGAAAAAGAACTGCTTATACCGTAATAACACTCACAAAACCCGAAGAGCGCGACTGGCCGGTGACATTTCGGGACGAACATGCACACACTTCGAAGTTCCTGACTCCAGGCTGTCGCGCGACACCGTCTTAAAATAACTCAACTTAATTGAGCATATTTGAGAGTGCTTGCGTATGTACGCGATGTCTATCACATGCTGGAACTGTCTAGCGAATGTTGTTCCAACCGGCAACCAATTGCCGTTTATCTGGTAGACTTTGTTTTATTTATCGTGGAGTCGTGCCCTTTGTCGCTTTCTAGGTTGAATGCATTCACGGCGCACGTAACCCCAACTCATCGTTCATATGATACTGTTTAGAGATTCAGAATCAGATTTTTTCATGTCCTCATACACCTACGTCATATTCAATGCAGTCTGGATTTATTTATATGCAAGAATAATATCGTCGACATAGTTATTATGGATGTTGAGACAATAGTTCTTTATTATACGAATGCTGACAATTTTCCACCAGTTCCAAACCCTAAAAAAAAGAGCCGCAGCGTCGATGAGGTATCAACAAAATTATTTCTCAATTTGAAGGATCCATATGCCAATTCATGTGCAAATGGCTCTTACAGTAGCATACACACATCGTCAAAAGTCTTGACTGTATTACATTTCAAACTATGAAGAATGAAGTTACTAAAACTCTCCTTCTTCATAGAACATTCTTTAGTGGTCGTTCATATTCGCAGGCGACCGGAAAGTGTCGGAGGTTTATTGGACATGTAAAGAGAGATAGATGCCGCGTTCACGATAGAGAGACGTAGCAATAAGAAGGGCAAAGAAGTTTCCTTCAATTTACACTCTCTAGAAATAGAATGTAGTTTATTCTAGAAATAAACAATCTATGTTCTGGAAATCAGATGTTTAACTTCCTCTATTTCAACTGCTAATGTATACTGATGGACAAAATTAGCGCACCACCTAAAATTTCGTTGAATTTTGACAATTGATATCTTCCCAATCTCTAGTCAGATTTCAAAGTTTTTTCCTTTCAATTGTAGCTCTATTATTGTCGAATTCCTCCATTAAGCAGAAGTCCAAAAAATTAAATCTTCATGTTGTACAGGGCGTTTAAATAATGTCATGTATTATAGTCAAATTTTAACGTCTTCTGTGGGCAATGCCAGTTTGCTGAGGCATATAAAAACAATAAAACGTTGTAGCCTAGTATCTCTTGAGTATTTTGTTTTTTGAAAACCAATTTATCTTGAAATCGTCCAGAGATATTCAACATTTATCAACTCTTGTATTTTATGCATTAGCCATGAATATATTCGCAACCATTTGTCCGATTTGAATGTTTTGTCAGTTTTAGCTCTTTTATTGGCAAATATCATACTATAATGAGAAATTGAAAAAAATGCATCATGCCCAGGGCGTTTAAATTTTCCGGATTTCTTTCATTACAGTTTAACGCCTTCTGTGGGCAATACCAGATACCTGGGGCTTCTAAAAACTATACAGTTATGTAGCCTGATGTTTCCTGAGTATTTTGCTTTTTTAAAAGGCAATTCAACTTGTACCCTTCCAGAGATATTCACATTTTTATAACATCTCGCATTTTACTCAGGAAACATCAGGCTACATCACTGTATAATTTTTAGAAGCCTCAGGTATCTGGTATTGCCCACAGAAGGCGTTAAACTGTACCTAATGAAAGAAATCCGGAAAATTTAAACGACTGTACAGCATGATGCATTTTTTTTTTAATTTGTAGTATGATATTTGCAAATAAAAGAGCTAGAACTAACAAAACATTCAAATCGGACAAATCTTTGCGAATATATTCATGGCTAATGCATAAATACAAGAGTTGATAAATGTTGAATATCTCTGGACGATTCCAAATAAATTGGTTTTCAAAAAACAAAATACTCAAGAGATACTAGGCTACAACGTTTTATTGTTTTTATATGCCTCAACAACCTGGCATTGCCCACAGAAGACGTTAAAATTTGACTATAAAACATGACATCATTTAAACGCCCTGTACAACATGAAGATTTAATTTTTTGACTTCTGTTTAATGGAGAAAATTCGACAATAATAGAGCTATAAATAAAAGAAAAAACTTTGAAATCCGACTAAAGATTGGGAAGATATCAATTGTTAAAATTCAACGAAATTTTAGGTGGTGCGCTAATTTTGTCCATCAGTATATATTCGAAAGAAAAACTTTGTTACTATTGCTATATGCAGGATGAGACAAATAGAAAAAATGAAAACTGGTATAAAATCGGTTATTAATGAGTATTCTTGATTTATTATAGTTCTTCCACAACTGAATCCAAATTCAATAGACCGTATTACCACCTCTCCTTTCAATAAACTGCCTGATACTCCTAGACATTCTCTGAATCAAATCATTAGTGAAATTTTCAGGCAGACCGTTTCATTCTTCCTGCAGAGTTAAACTTCATTCTTGAAAAGTTGAAAGTGGGTTCTGGCGAATGGACATTGCCCTTTTTGCGTATTCCCGTACGGGTCCAATTGGATTCATGTCTGGTGAATTTGCTGGCCATTTCATTCTCTGGATATTGTTCTCTTGAAGAATGTGTTGAACCCTTCGAGTACGGTATGGAGCGTTATCATCCTGATAAATGACATAAGCATATTTGAGAATGCTTGCCAATGTACTATCACATGCTGGAACTTTGTTTTATTTATCGTGGAGTCGTGCCCTTTGTCGCTTCTAGGTTGAACGCATTCACGGCGCACGTAACCCCAACTCATCGTTTATAATCATACTGTTTGAAGATTCAGAATCAGATTTCTGTCCTCATTGATTACTCAAGGCATATTTTTCAGTGTTAATTATAAATTAAAAATAAAAAGCTGCTCATTTCATGTCATTATGTTTTTATGTTTTTCATTACCTGAGAAAATCCTCATGGTGGCATCACTTACCTGAAAAAAAGAAATATCTAATTAGAACGAATACATCGTGATACCAACATTGCAACTCATACTGAATTTTGAGTGATTTAATATCAACACACAGCAAAAAGTTATTTCATTAACAAGGTTATTATTTATTAATGCAGTGACTGATGGTCAAGAGTGAGCGGAGCGAACGCGTTAATAGGTCGAGACCATTCGTCACTAGATTAATAAACAAGATGGTTACAAGATTTTGCCTTTGACCTGATTATGAACTGAGAATAAATTTTTGAATGAAATACATTTTTATTTTGCACAAGACATACATTTGACATAATGAAATTTCTATGTATGAGTTTTGACATTTCTCGTAGTGCTTTTGAATATACCTTATGTACCGGGTTTTCCACTATAATTTGACCCCCCCTTTAACTCTGTTACTAAAGGAGATACAAAAAAATGTGTTGTATAAAAGTTTCACGAAATCAACTGAGGTTTTTTGATATGAGTCCAGAAACTGAAATAAATACAGGGTGGCCAACATATTGATGGCAACTTCATTTTTTCAAATGGAACACTCTATATATTCTTCCATGTTTGGCTAGCTCTTTTCTCCTGATTTCGAATATGTTACATATGTTGGTCTATCTCTTTTATTCTGTGAACCACAGAGTTTCAAATTTTAATAACCACCTGCCAAGATCTGTAATCATTTTACTAGTGGCTGAGTGTGTTTACTGAAAATGCTGATTTTTGGAGTTATAATAACTTCAATGGGAAGATATACAGGGTGAACAACATTGAATGCAACTTTATTTTTTCAAATGGGTCACCCTGTCCTGTATATTCTTCCTTTTTTTGATAGGCAATGTCCTCCTGATCTCTTATATAAATGCGTATGTGGATGTGTCTCTTTAATTTTCAGAGTTTCAAAGATTTGAAATGATGACACCGAATAAAAAAATATGTGAAATACCTACGAAATTCTTTATATCCAAACAATCTACTTAAAAGTATCATTTTAGAATGAATACTTCACAACTGTGACAGATATTCCCGAACGTGACTGTGAACCCGATGAAGACGAAATATACAACGGCGAGACGAGGAAGGAAAGATGGGACAGAACAAGATTTTTATTTCAGTATTTTATAAATTTGTTTTAGTTAGAGTGAAATTTATTTTAAACAACTGTAAACAGTTATTATTAATAACTCACATTTTTTCTAGAGTTTAAACAACAAATGTAATAATAATGTAATAATTACTTAACCAATGAAATATGATAAACTATGGTAGTATGGTGAGAATATCATCAACTAAAGAAATTGATCAAAATGACCATCTTCATTGAATACGTATAGTTCATATAGTTGTCTCAAGTTGTTTAGACTATTTTTGATAGCATTATTATGGCTCTGATTCAAGTCAGAAATTAAAGCTTCAAAATTTTCTAATCATTACAATATTATCATTATTCTTTGTGCGTTGACGGGATTAGTTCCGAATTATGGGTTTAGTATTGGTTGATTTTATATCATTAATATTATTCTCCGCTTTCATTGATAGTCATTATTGCTGAAGTGATTTTTTTCCTTCAGGAACGGCTATAAAAACGTGTCCAACGATTAAATCGGGACTATTTGTGCCCATAAAATGGGTGCGCCATTACCAATCCAAAGATCAAATTGGCCACTTAAATATTCACGACCTTCCAAAACGCTATGCCAGATGGTTATTGAATTTGAAACTCTTTGTGCTCAGAATAAGAAAGATAGACCAACATATGTTACATATTCAAAATCAGGGGAAAAAGAGCTAACCAAATATGGAAAAATATACAGGGTGTTCCATTTGAAAAATGAAGTTGACATCAATATGTTGGCCACCCTGTATATATTTCAGTGTCTGGACTCCTATCAAAAAACCTAAGTTGATTCCGTCAAACTTTTATATGAAACATTTTTTGAATCTCCTTCAGTAAACAAAGTTAAAGGGGGGGTCAAATTATAGTGAAAAACCCGGTACGGTATGTATAGGTAATGTAATGAAGTTCGATTTTCCGGGATAATAATCGTACTCCATTTTTAGTATTTTTCTATATTCTGTTCAGTTAATAATTCGGAATTATTGGAATTAGTAATTTTTGTATTGGTTTTCGTATATTTCTGGTGCGAAAATCGTTAAATACTGAAGTTTTCTGAATTCTGTAGTTTACTCAATTCAACCAGTAGTTCCGAGTTATTAAAATACGTATTTTTCCGTTAGTTTTCATATTTTTCCGTTCATTTAATTCACCGAATATAGAAGTCCGTAAGAGATCAAAACATCGGAAAAAACGCCGAGCCGAGATTTAATCGCGTTTTTCATCGCTGCAACCGGCATAAAAAGCATATGCAGTACAGATAAGGACATGTTTTTATTCAATTCCTCCGCCAGCAACGCGAATTTTGGAGTTCGGGTCGGCGCAGAAAATTTTCCTTTTCCGTTCCCCCCGTGATGTTATAAGTAAAAGAGTACACCCGGTCATTAGTCAGTTAGTGCTCCGGTTTTCCGATCGTAAATTAGTTAGTTAGTGCTCTGGTTTTCGGTTATCACAGTCGAAGAGTATTTTCCGGATATTACAACTGTCGCTTATTTCCATTCGAGTTTTCTTTAAGTTTAATTATTACGAATTTAAATTTTTCTTTCTTTTCGTTTGTCGCCGGTCAGTCCGTGTGATTTTTAGTTATCAGTTTTTAGTTAATTTTGAGTTGGTATATCAAATTAACTTCAGTGAGTGAAAGGTATCAGGTTCTAGGTAAAATACAAACACCACTTTTGTCTGATTTCTGGTTGCGTGCGAACCGCGTGAATCGGTTTTTTTCTTTTCTTTTTATATATATCGGGAATCATTTTTCGCGAGTTCTGATCTCGAATTGTCCGTCGTGAGAGGTGGTCAATTCGATATCCCGTTTATTATCCGTCCTGATTCCGTTCATATACACCCTGGTACAGAGAGTTCGAGGAGTCCAGTAACTATCGTTCATGGTGTGTGAACTCATGGGTAGGTGACTGGAGGTTCGTTGAATCGTCTGACGGAGGCGCACACACGCTAGCGTCTGGCGATTTAAACACTCTCTATAGACCAGTGGTCGTATATTGTCAATTATTTTTCGTATTACATCCGTACGTATAAACCCTCCTTGTACAGAGAATTCGAGAAGTCCAGTAACTATCGTTCATGGCGTGCGAACTCATGGGTAGGTGACTGGAGTTTTCGTTGAATCGTCTGCCGGACAGGCGTACAACTCTGGCGGCTGACGATTTAATTTTCTCGCTATAAACTCCGACCGAACATCCCCGATTCCGTCTGAACCGAGTTAAACGAACTGAAAGAATATACAGAACAACCAGAAATCTAGATAGGTGTTATCATTAGCATTTCTTTTGATTGTGAACATTTCTGATTTCGAATATTTTATGTGTCTGTTATTTTATTATTGCGAATAATTTATATTAGGTTTTATTTTTCGGTCCTGGTACTGACTCGCGATTACGTGTGCGGAGGTCGTGAATGTGCTCGAACTCAAGCGGTAATTTATTTGAATTGTTTCATACGTGAATATTTTCTTTGAATTGTGTTCATTCTTAATTGCCAAACTTGAATAATAAACTTTTGTTATTACACTCTATTTTCATACGTCTGCGTTGTCGCTACTACCCTAGACAACATAGAACCTTGTCTTCGACTAGAGTAGCTATCTGGGTAGGTTGTGCTATTTTTCCCTTGAAAGAATAGCTGGCGCCCGAGGTGTTAATTGTTAGTGAAATTATATTGTGAGGAAAACCCGTTACAAATTGGCGCCCGAGCAGGGACTTGAAAATTTGAGTGAACTTTTGATTTTCCTCTTATTGATTTTTCCTGACATTTTTCATGTTTATTGAAAAGTCTTAATTTTTTTTTCCTAGTGTATTTTTCTTTTCTGGTTCCGGTTATATTGACCTGAAAATTTGAGTGAATTTATTTGATTTTCCTCTTTATTGATTTTTTCTGACATTTTTCATGTTTATTGAAAAGTGTTCACTTTTTTTTTAGCCAAGTGTATTTTTTCATTTTTATTTCTGGTTCCGATTATATTGACTTGAATAACTTGATTTGATTTTTTTTTTATTTATCTGGTCAGTGTTGCCGCCTGTTTTATCTCCCACTTGGGAAATCCGAATTTACTGTAATTGAAATAAATTGAACTGTGTTTTATTTCCTGAGGGTGATTTTTTTTTGGCACACTGACAGATAAAACTGATATTGTTTTTTTTTCTGCTATTTTATTTCTACTGATCTGTTTATTATTTTTTTGACATTTTCTGAAATCCTGATTTGATATACTGAGTGATACATATTTTTTTTTTTTGTGCATTGGCTGAATTGTTGGTATTTACTGATTTATTTGAATCGCCGTTGTAGAATAAAATTGTTGTTCTATTTTCTTCTGAATTTCTGATATTTCTGGTGTTTTTGAATTATTTTTGATACACTGATATTTTATTTTTTTTTTTTTTGTAAATTGACGAAGCAACCTGAAATTTTTTTTTTGTTTTTGTTTCCTGCTTTTTGAAATTTACTGCTGAGATATACTGTTCATTTTTTTTTATTTTATCTTGGGTTATCACTAGGTAATATCAGGTTCTAGAATTCAAGGTTTGGTAATTGGAGTGTTTATATATCCGACATTTATGAACTGATTTAACTGTGCGTTTGCGAACTGAATAAAAGACTCTGAATTTCCGGTGAATTTTTTTTTTGTGTCGTTTTCGTTTTGAACTGGTGTCTTTCTGAACTGAGTGTTGTTTGGAACTTATTGCTGAATATTTTACAATTTTTTTTTGTTGTTGCTGTTTGTATACTGACATTTTTGACGAAGTGATTGAAGTTGAACTATTATACCGGGTGTTCAATTATATCAAATTTTTTTTTGTTTTTTTTTTTGAAAAATTTGTGTTGACCAGACACACCAGGTGAAAGTCATAGATACAGTGTTACAAATGGAGGTGAATCGACTGAGAGCCGAAGAATTGATTTGGGAACTTCAGTCCCGTGGTTGTCAAATAGCCAGGACAGTGCAAGAGAACCGAATGGAATTAAGAAAAGCATTAACAAGAAACATCCAGTTCCGTGACGTGCCGAGAAATATTGAAGAGGAATTGAACGATGCAGAACGACTTATGAGGGACCTGGTGGAGCAGATCCAGGAATTCGACGACGATAATGCTTCTAACGATGAACCCCGAATAAGAAGCCGCCTGCTACATCTGGGAACCGCCTGGGCCAACCATCATCACTGGAAGAACAAAGTCGGTTGGATCAATTGAGAGAAGTGCTGGAGCAGGCTTCCGACATGTTGAGGGATGCCAAATTGTTGGCTGAATCAAGGCGTACACTGCAGGAACCATTGGGTAGCATGCCGGTTAATACTGGTCATAGTCTTCAACCAGAAGGGGAAGTGGAGCTCATTTCTTTTGATGATGTCACAGATTCTGGAATACAAGCCGCTGGAGACACACATACGGTTCCACCTAGAGCAACGAACTTCATCAAAGAACCGGACAACCTGAGGAACCAAGCGAGAGTAAACAATGCCGAGGGACAGCAGCAGCAGCAACCCCAAGATAGTACGGGGTTGAGCTTGAGTTTCCTCCAGCGATTGCACAACAGAGCTTGTGAGGCCGTCCGTCGACGGTTGGATTTCACGAGTTCATGGACACACACTGCTGAAAATGGAGACGAGCCGTTGATCAGAAAGGAAAGGATAGCAGAATCCACCCGCAGAATATCGTTTCCATTTCTGCAACCTGAAGAACCAGACCACACCAGAAGAGAGTCAGCTCCTACAGCGATTTCGTCTACCTCCAACATACAGTACGAAAACTTGGGACGCAGTGACCCTGGACAGTCGCTACATATTGCACCAGGACAGCAGAGACCAAACTATCCATTTTTACCCATATATAAATGGAACATACACTATGACGGATCCACAAGTGTAACTGACTTTATCGACGAAGTCGAGCGACTGGCTGAATGTCGCCGAGTGCCCTTACAACTGGTGTTTGAGACCGTCTACGAATTGCTAAGAAAAGATGCCAGGGATTGGTTCGTTCCTCGTAGAGGAATTCTTAGAAACTGGGAGGATTCAAGACTCAACTGAAGGACGCATTCCTTCCGATTAATTACGAGGAAAATTTATTTGAGGAAATTAAGAAGCGAATGCAGGGCCCTGATGAAAAACTTGTCCTGTATGTCACCCGAATGCAGAATTTGTTCCAGAAGCTGACTCATAACCGCCCCTCAGAGAGAGAACAAGTCCGCCTGATCAAACAGAGATTGATACCACCTCTACAACAGGCATTAACCTTCCAAGAGACAATACCTACGACGAACTATTGCAGAAAGGAAAAGTATTCGAGTTGGTTCGATGGCAGATGAACCAATATACGAGACCACCGTGTAGCCCTGGACTCTTGGAAGAACCTGGACTGTCATACAACCCACCCGACCAAAATTATTACCAGTCTACCTGCAGTTTGAATATCGATCAGCCGTCCACGTCACCGACTCGGTTCTCCGATCCGAGAATTTCGACTCCAATTCGACCCTCGCCAGTCAAACAGGAACCCAACCAGAAACGGAAAACGCCAGTACAGGAAGATAAGCATAAGTGATGGAAGAAAATAAATCCCAAGCGACCACAACACCGAGGCCAGACGTTCGGAGACTATCAGATTCTCCACCCATCCAGCAAAGAGAAAGTATTTCCAACAGAGATCAGATGGAACCTCGACAAACCAAGAAAGTTTCGTTCCAACCCAATGCTTCCGCTGCGGTGGATATGGGCATATGCGCAGAGATTGCCGAAGAAAACCGAAGCTGTTTTGTTCTCGTTGTCAGAGGGAGAATATTCTATCCCGAGACTGTCCATGTTCGGGAAACTAGAGGGAGATATGGAAGCGGAGTCAGTCATATCTGCCAAACCATTGACTCCATCGACGCCCAACACCTGCCAGAACAACAACCGCCCGTTAATAGAGGTCTACATAGCCGGAAAATCGTTCAGAGCACTAATGGACACCGGAGCCACCAGGACCTTTTGCAGCCAGGAAACTGCCGAACATTTCAGGAAACACAAGGTCGAGGAAGAATATATCCAGAATTGTTTTGCAGTAACCGCGAATGGAGGAACTACCGCTACGCCAAACGTTATACTGCTCTCATCCGGATAGGCGATTATACTTTGCCCGATGTGAAATTCCTACTTGTATACCTGATTTACCTGTGGACATCATATTGGGAATGGACGTCCTGTCAGCCTATAATTCATCACCATCAATCTCAAAACAGCCGAGAGTTTTCTCGAGGGCCGACTAATTCCCAAGCCGTCAACTACCACAGAAGAAACCATAGAAGTTCATACCACCGAGGATCCGGACAGAGTATCGTCAATAATAGCTTTCCCTGCACCGAAAACCGTCCGAGAACTTCGCCGATTCCTGGGAGTTGCCAGTTGGTACCGCCGTTTCATCGATAATTTTTCAGACGTCGTTTCGCCGTTAACCCTGTTGCTGAAAAATAAACAACGATGGAAATGGACCGAAAATCAACCGAACGCTTTGATGCTCTCAAGAAGAAATTACCGAGTCACCGATCTTGGCCTGTCCAGACTTCTCCAAACCTTTCGTTTTACAGACAGACGCCAGCGACGTAGGGCTAGGAGGAGCCCTGACTCAAGAAATAGATGGCGAAGAAAGGGTGATAGCCTACGTGAGCCGTACACTGAATGCTGCTGAGAAGAATTATTCTGTGTCGGAAAAAGAATGCCTAGCGATAGTGTTCGCAATAGAAAAGTTGCGACCGTACCTGGAAGGATTCCATTTCACTGTTATTTCCGACCACATGAGCCTGAAATGGTTGAATTCGATCAAATCGCCGTCCGGAAGAATCGCCAGATGGGCCATTTTTCTCCAACAGTTTGACTTCGAAGTACAGTACCGAAAAGGAGCCCTGAATAAATTAGCAGACAGCCTTTCAAGGAATCCCTTGCCGGCCGTAGATAGTGTGCACATGACCGAGGAAACACACGCTGTCGATGGTACAACCAGAAATTACAGGACGTACAGAAATGTCCAGAGAAGTTTCCCGATTTCTCCATAATAAATGGAAAATTATATCGACATTTCTGGGACTCTACTGGTTTCATTGAAATGGAAACTGGCCAACCTTGGAAACTTTGCGTACCCACCGAACAGAGGTCAGCGATCCTACAGGAGAACCATGATTCGGAACTGGCAGGACACATGGGAATTGCCAAGACGATTGCTCGAACGGCCCGAAAATACTATTGGCCAGGAATGTTCCGGGCTGTTGCGAAATATGTAAGGAATTGCACTTCGTGCCAACGTTTCAAAGTTTCGCAACAGAAGACTCCCGGAAAAATGCAACCACATAGGATGGCGGATGCGCCGTTCCAGGAAGTGTCCACAGACGTGGTAGGGCCATTACCACGATCCAAAAAAGGACATTCCTATCTGGTGGTGATGCAAGATAGGTTCACAAAATGGGTAGAATGCCGTCCGTTACGAAAAGCCACCGCTAAAACTGTTTATTCTGCCCTATATGAACAGGTAATTTTGAGATATGGATGTCCGAAGTTGGTTATTTCGGACAACGGTGTACAATATGACAGTAAGCTGTTCAGGGATAGTCTCCGTGAGTTGAACATCGTCCACCGATTTACCCCTCCGTATACCCCGCAGTGTAACCCCGTGGAAAGGGCGAACCGGACTTTGAAGACGATGATCGCCCAATTCTGCGAAACCGACCAGCGAAATTGGGACGAGAAAATAGGAGAACTGACGTTCGCCATCAACACCGCCAAACAAGAATCTACTGGTTTCACCCCAGCATTTCTGAACTATGGAAGGGAATTGAACGTCCCCAGGGCTGCATGTGCACCAAACCCCCAAAGTGAAGAAATGGAAGAGACGAATAGTGACCCAGGAGAGGAAAAGGCGAAGTTGGCGTACCGAGCCGAACAAATACGCCACCTACAGGAAGCTTACGAGTTCGTCCGTACCAACTTGTACCGGTCATTCAATCAACAAGCCCCAGTTATAATCTTCGTCGAAGAGAAGTCCGTTACCGGGTTGGCGATAGAGTATTGCGTCGTACAAACCCTTTATCGTCTGCCATTGACAGCTTTGCGGCCAAGTTGGCCCCGAAATTTGCTGGACCGTATACCGTTATGAAAGTAATTTCACCTGTTGTTTATGATCTCCGAGACGAAGGGGTAAACAAATCCGTAATATACACGTCAAAGATCTGAAACCGTTTCACTCGTAACGTTACGTCCGTATTTATTATTTCTTCCGTTACCGTTATAAGAAATCAATGAGTAGCCGTCAAAGTGTTCAACAACATCCATTTCTTGGGCGTCTGTAACCAGTATCACCCCAAGAAGATTATCCAGCAGAGAATTGGCTCTGCGAGCTTGTCTGAAATGCCGTCAAAGTTCCGAAATTACCGAATCCCACAGATCATAACCACCGAACCTGTGACATAGGAAACCATCTATTCATCTGGTATATGGTTTGAGGGAAGGACGACCAACAGTATCGACGTGAACTTCCAAATCCAAGTTGGGAGCTTCCTGCTGAAATACCCCGCCAATCTACGTCATCCACCTCGGAAGGCAGGCGATGTCCACGTAAGCGACGACTTCATATGGACCCACTATACGAGGACCGGAACCATGGAACCAGATGACCAGCGGCGTGCAAGAAGACCAGGAAGAAACTTATAAGTATTTTCGCGTTAATTTTGTTAACTTGACTTCGAGCACCGCGCCGCGAATAGGGACATCGTTCATTTATTCATTTTTTTTCTTTTTTTTTGTTGGGAATTCGACTTAGTCCGAAGTCGAATTCTTCTCACGTGAGGGGGGTGTAATGAAGTTCGATTTTCCGGGATAATAATCGTACTCCATTTTTAGTATTTTTCTATATTCTGTTCAGTTAATAATTCGGAATGTTGGAATTAGTAATTTTTGTATTGGTTTTCGTATATTTCTGGTGCGAAAATCGTTAAATGCTGAAGTTTCTGAATTCTGTAGTTTACTCAATTCAACCAGTAGTTCCGAATTATTAAAATACGTATTTTTCCGTTAGTTTTCATATTTTTCCGTTCATTTAATTTACCGAATATAGAAGTCCGTAAAAGATCAAAATATCGGAAAAAACGCCGAGCCGAGATTTAATCGCGTTTTTCATCGCGCTGCAACCGGCATAAAAAGCATATGCAGTACAGATAAGGACATGTTTTTGTTCAATTCCTCCGCCAGCAACGCGAATTTTGGAGTTCGGGTCGGCGCAGAAAATTTTCCTTTTCCGTTCCCCCCGTGATGTTATAAGTAAAAGAGTACCCCCGGTCATTAGTCAGTTAGTGCTCCGGTTTCCGATCGTAAATTAGTTAGTTAGTGCTCTGGTTTTCGGTTATCACAGTCGAAGAGTATTTTCCGGATATTACAACTGTCGCTTATTTCCATTTGAGTTTTCTTTAAGTTTAATTATTACGAATTTAAATTTTTCTTTCGTTTGTCGCCGGTCAGTCCGTGTGATTTTTAGTTATCAGTTTTTAGTTAATTTTGAGTGTATATCAAATTAACTTCAGTGAGTGAAAGGTATCAGGTTCTAGGTAAAATACAAACACCACTTTTGTCTGATTTCTGGTTGCGTGCGAACCGCGTGAATCGGTTTTTTTCTTTTCTTTTTATATATCGGGAATCATTTTTCGCGAGTTCGATCTCGAATTGTCCGTCGTGAGAGGTGGTCAATTCGATATCCCGTTTATTATCCGTCCTGATTCCGTTCATATACACCCTGGTACAGAGAGTTCGAGGAGTCCAGTAACTATCGTTCATGGTGTGTGAACTCATGGGTAGGTGACTGGAGGTTTCGTTGAATCGTCTGACGGAGGCGCACACACGCTAGCGTCTGGCGATTTAAACACTCTCTATAGACCAGTGGTCGTATATTGTCAATTATTTTTCGTATTACATCCGTACGTATAAACCCTCCTTGTACAGAGAATTCGAGAAGTCCAGTAACTATCGTTCATGGCGTGCGAACTCATGGGTAGGTGACTGGAGTTTTCGTTGAATCGTCTGCCGGACAGGCGTACAACTCTGGCGGCTGACGATTTAATTTTCTCGCTATAAACTCCGACCGAACATCCCCGATTCCGTCTGAACCGAGTTAAACGAAACTGAAAGAATATACAGAACAACCAGAAATCTAGATAGGTGTTATCATTAGCATTTCTTTTGATTGTGAACATTTCTGATTTCGAATATTTTATGTGTCTGTTATTTTATTATTGCGAATAATTTATATTAGGTTTTATTTTTCGGTCCTGGTACTGACTCGCGATTACGTGTGCGGAGGTCGTGAATGTGCTCGAACTCAAGCGGTAATTTATTTGAATTGTTTCATACGTGAATATTTTCTTTGAATTGTGTTCATTCTTAATTGCCAAACTTGAAGAATAAACTTTTGTTATTACACTCTATTTTCATACGTCTGCGTTGTCGCTACTACCCTAGACAACATAGAACCTTGTCTTCGACTAGAGTAGCTATCTGGGTAGGTTGTGCTATTTTTCCCTTGAAAGAATAGCTGGCGCCCGAGGTGTTAATTGTTAGTGAAATTATATTGTGAGGAAACCCGTTACAGTAATATATTAAAATGTGCCATTAAGTTCAATGTGTACAGATTGAAATCAACTTTCATTACGAGGTCGACGGAGAGAATATCTGTTATGCAGATTCAGATTCGATCGTTTGCTGAAAATGTTCACAATGAAATCGGTGATTTAGGTATGACACAACCTTGAATATTTCGAATTTCAGATTGCTAATGAAGGCCTTTTCATAATTAGTCGAACTGAGTCGTTTAACAACACTCTCGATCCAAAACAAAGCTTTCATACTTTTCTAAGTTGAAGTATGGCACGGGTTTCTCTTAAAACAAGTGCGCAGTAAGGGAGACAGAGAGAGCTAAAAAGATTTGACAAAGACTCTTTTTGATGTGATGCTCACGCCACACCGATGCTAAATTAAAATTGGAGAATCATTATCATATCAAACAGAATTGACCAATACACAAGTACATAGTTACATTAGAATAGCATGAGTCGTTTGTTCTTAGCCAACCAACCGTTCGGCACCAAATACAATTGCAGTTAACACAATGAGAACGCAGGTATGATTTTTATTATCAATCGATAACCTCATACAAAAACATAACAATACGAGGATGTATTGAAGGGAAGGCTCTACCGAGTGTTTCTATTCAAAAGTTATTTCGTCACCGTTAAGTCTAAAAAACTCTATTTCAGTGCAAAGGCACAAATATAAGAAGCATTGCATTGAAGTTAACTCTATTATGAATTGATTTTTTTCTGCGAGTGGTTTCTTCTGCGTTTTTTCAAAAATTGAGTTTTTAGACTCATTCAAAATGTCCTTTCGTAGATTGAGGCCATTGAGCGCTTGTAATTAAATACCAATATCGTGTTCTCGAATGAAAACCATTTTCATCCTCATGGACAAGTAAACAAACAGAATTCAAGAACATCCAAATAAGCACAATAAGGAGAGATAAGTCGAAAAGCTAGACAACATGCTTTAAATAAATAAATTTCATAATTAAATGTGGGTGAAGCTTCCACACAGTAAAATTTCGACCGGATATTTGACACCAAAATAACACCTGGCGGTGTCTACATCCATACACACCATTTTGGTGTCTATTCGGCACCATAGGTGCAGTGATCAATAAACACTGTGATGGTGAATATATTTGACACCGCCAGTTGTTGATATTTGTCCACCTAAGGTAGCGATTTGACTTCCGCAAGGTGTAAAAATTTATTTTTGCGTGTACAAAGAACACCTCATGGTGTGATCACTTCACCATATAGTGTATTTTTTTCACACCAGAAAGATTAATCCTCTTCTTCGATGGTTGATTTAACACCAATGATTATTGGAGATTTCTACACCAAATTGAGTGTTGCATGAGTGTTCGCTCTGGTTATTTTCGCACCGAAAATAGGAAGAATTCAAAGGTATTTTGATACCTAATGAGAAATATGAAGATTAAAAATAAAAATTCATTCTGCAACAACTGATGAACAAAAAATTTCACCCCGACAGGTTAGAGAAAATATTGAAGAAGTTGAAATGGAAGCATCTAAATTAATCTGTAGTCAGAAACATCAAAATCAAAGACAGAAATAATATATTTTTATCCTTTCGAATCAAGAGCTATTATAATACAATAAATAAATAATAACCTTGTATAAATACAGGGTGTCCCGAAAACAATGGATAAGCCTGCAACTATAGATAGACACTGTCGTGGTCTAACTTATTCCAAATTTTGACCTCAATGAAAATTCCACGGTTTCGAAGATATTCATGGTTTTCGTATTTTTAGACAATTTTCGAGTGCGATTAGTTTTTCTAGTGCCATTTCTACAAATGGAGAGGTATTTCGATATGGTTTTTTTAATTTCAATCACATGAGATAGTTCAGCTATCGGAAACAAAGACTTGAATTCATCAAACTAGTGTAAAAAGTTAGAAACTCGTGAATTACAAAGAAAAATTTAAAACTAAATGAAATTTCCTTCAAGTTTGATTAGCTACAGTGTAAAAAAAATGTAGGACGCCCCTGGTACACATCATCTTAAAAACTTGCTCAGTTATTGCAGATTCCAAAAGGTATCATAAGCCTAGGCATTCTGTAGTTTTCATTCTCGTAACTACTTGATTACCAATAGTCGAAAAATTTCGAAAAACTTTTTTTGTTGTAATCGTTATTCTGAGCTCATGTGTTAAAGTCAGGAGGCCATTTTTGTTGGAATCTAGTGGAAAATTACGAAAATTATTTTTTTTTGAAAAAAGAAGTAGCGTATCGTTTCTCTGGTTGAATAGAAATATGGCATTATTTGCATTCAACACCCTGTATCTCGAAAACCTTACCGGACCTAATTGTATTTGACAAAATTTGTTCAATAAAATTTTATGGACTGACGAGTCCTCATGCCGAAAGATTGCTATTTAAATATCCACATTTTGAATAGCTGGGAAACTGAAAACCTGCATATCATGAGGGAAAATCAATCACAGAATCATTTAAATCCAACTTGTGGACTGGAATTATTGATGGTCGGGTGATCGGGCCTTATGAACTTCCTGCCATACTAAATAGTGAGATTTATCTCGATTTTTTAGAAAATCAAACAAGCGACCTATTAGGAGATGTTCCCGTGGCTATAAGGCGGAATATGTGGCTCCAAAATGATGGGTGCCCTGCTCATTACACAGTAAGAGTGAGAAATCACGTGAATGCAAAATACCCTCAAAGGTGATAGGCCGGCTTGGCCCTATTTCATGGCCCCCAAGACTTAAGACTTAAACCCCTTGGATTTTTTTTATTGGGGGTGCCTAAAGATCTAGTCTACTCCAAGCCAATATCTTCGATTGAGGAGTTACGGGCTCGTATCCAAAATGCAGCGGCTCAAATCAATACGTCGCATTACGCGCGCCGCATTAAAGTGCATTCATTAAAAGGTGTAGAGCGTGTATAAGGGCGCAAGGACGTCAATTTGAACATTTATTATGAATAAATGTTCGATATGAATAATGAACTTATTGTTTTATTTTGCATTCTTCATTAATTTCCAATGAATAGTAGTTTGGTAATAGTATTGAAGTTCTTTGAAAGATTCATACTTTTGCTATTGAAAAATAACCATAAGGTTTAACAAATCAGAATAGCTAGGTATAATCATACATTTACATTAACACATGAGCTCAGAATAACAATTACAACACAAACAGTTTTTCGAAATTTTCAGACTATTTGGTAACCAAGTAGTTATGAGAATGAAAAAATACAGAATGCCTAGGCTTAGGTACCTTTTGGAATCTGCAATAACTGAGCAAGTTTTTGAGATGATGTGCACCAGGGGCGTCCCACATTTTTTTACACTGTAGTTCATCAACTTGAAGGAAATTTCATTTAGTTTTCAATTTTTTCTTTGTATTTCACTTTTTACACTAGTTTGATTAATTTAAGTCTTTGTTTCCGATAGCTGAACTATCTCATCAGAAATAAAAAAAACATATCGAAATAACTCTCCATTTGTAGAAATGGCACTAGAAATACTAATCGCACTTTGAAATTTTCTAAAAATAAGAAAACCATGAATATCTCGGAAACCGTGGAATTTTCATTAAGTTCAAAATTTGGAATAAGTTAGACCACGACAGTGTCTATCTATAGTTGCAGGCTTATCCATTGTTTTCAGGACACCCTGTATATACATTTATAATATAATGCACTAACTTACATCACAGTATGATTGAGTTGTTTAAAAGAAAGAATAAAATTGTTGATTTGGACTTGATCCACATTAATTCTGATCAGCTCACAATACTAGGCAGTTTCTGAAGTTTATATTAGTGCATACAAATACAAACAATTAGCTTACTACTGAGTTCATGAAAACGAATTACTACCAATACCTATTGAAACAAGATTGTAGAAGGAATGAGTTCATATTGGAATTCTACCTCACGATGATCGACAATATTATAAGTAACAACTTCAAAACTAAAAATTTTAAGGATGAGTTTTGAGATTTATACAGGGTGATTGGTGACGTAAGGGACAACGGCTAACTGGAGATAGAGACCTCAAACTGAATGAGGATTGGGGGTTTAAATGTCCCATAAGACTATTATTTCAGAGATACAGGGTGTTTTTTGCGAAAGTGCTAAAACTATAAACTCCCATATCTTCGTCAATATGGCACATTTTTCGCTGATATTTGGCAAGCTTGTACTATACATGTTCTCCATCAGATCGAGAAGAAAAATTCCCAAAAATTGCAGGTCCGTATTCAAAAATTTCAATTTCCGTGTCAAGTTAGAAATATCACTCGGTATATGAGATAAAAAAAAATGAATTGGAAAATTGGATTCAAGAAACCACTATTCCTGATAGAAAAAACACTGAATATGAGATGCTTAAATAATCCTGACGCATTCTGAATATTCCTTCACCATCTTGAACCCATTTTTATTATAATTTTTTATCAATATTATAAGAAAAATTATAAAACAGTAGAAATACAAAGAGAGGAACAGTAGAACATATGATTCATATAAAAATCGAATAAACAAATGCTTGATATCCGAGAGCCATTCCCCTCACACACTTAATGACTCTTTTGGAACAATTGAAAGTATATACTTTTCATATCTACAAGATGAAAAAGTATACTCTTGATAGAACAGAAACACTGGATTTCAGCTCGAAAAAGTTTGACTTTCTTCTCAGAACCCCTGAGCAATAATCCATCTGGTACTTATGTTTTCAACAAAATTTATTCTTCCATGAAAAAATGTATGAATTTTGAGGACTTATTTTCTCTAATATGTATCTACGTAGGTGTAGCAACTTTATCTTCTTTGAGAAGCATATGAATTTCTTTATTGCAAACAGAATATTAGGGAAACTAGTGATTTTTTTAGAATAAGAGGTTTATTATTCATTATGAATAAAATACATCCTACTACACAGACTCACAGAGTAGGCTTATTTCGAAAAATGACGTTATATTCATACATTCATTGATTGCGAATTATTGGGAATTGTGTCGTTTGTTTATCTACTGAAAAACGCCTTCAATATTCACGAATGAAGAATATGTAGATGATACTTGTTTTGGATTGCGCAAAATAAACGAATATAATATTTAGTCTCAGAATAATCCTCATCTCAAGAGAGAAAGAAATCATTAGAGTTCAAGAGAGCCAATAAATGCGTTGAAGCAAATAGCTCTGATTTCGAGCATTTGCTTAGTGTTTTCTCATGAATCATTGCATTATTTGATAGATGAATAAATTTTGTTGAAAGAATAAGTATCAGATGGATTATTGTTTCGGCTTTCTGAGGAGAAAGTCCAACTTTTCTCAGAGCTGAAATCTAGTGTTACTGTTCTATCAAGAGTAATTTTTCATCTTGTGGATATGAAACGTACTTCAATTGTTCAAAAAAGCCAATAAGTGTGTGAGGGGAATGGCTCTCGCATATCAAGCATTTGTTTATTCGATTTTTATGAATCATATGTGCTATTGTTCCTCTCTTTGTGATTTATTGTTTTTTAAATTTTTTCTCATAATATTGATAAAAAATTAATATAAAAGGAATTCAAGATGTGAAGGAATATTCAAAATGCGTCAGGATTATTTAAGCATCTCAAATTCAGTGTTTTTTTTCTGTCAGGAAAAGTATGCTTCTTGAATTCAATATGAAAAGATTGTAATATTCGACTTTCAACATATCATAAAAACTTTAAAAAATTGTGCCATTAAAACTAAAACAGATTTTTACTCGGTGTTTTTTGCAGATTCCAATTTCCCAATTCAATTTTTTTTATTTCATATACCGAGTGATATTTCTCACCTTAACGGAAATGAAATTTTTGAATACGGACCTGCAATTTTTGGGAATTTTTTCTTGTCGATCTGATGGAGAATATGTATATTAACAGTTTGCCAAATATCAGCGAAAAATTTGCCATATTGACGAAGATATGGGAGTTTATAGTTTCATCACTTTTGCAAAAAACACCCTGTATTCCTGAAACTAATAGCCTTATGGGACATTTAAACCCTCATTCAGTTTGAGGTCCTATATCTCCAGTTAGGCATGTCCCTTACGTCACCAGTCACCCTGTATATCTATTTGAATTCGCGAAAACAATGAATTGAGACCAATTTAGGATATTCAAAATTTCGAGCAGACATTTTATTCCAGTTACAGATTTGGAAATTCACATCGGAAATAGTTGAGCAGTTCTATATTCGATAGATTAACGAGCTATAACTGATTGAGTCCAGTTGTCCGATTGCAATAATGTAGTGTTGTCTCTTAACGTTGGGAGTGGCAATATGGTAGAAATCTTGCAGTACGCGCATATAATTATTTAATGTGTCAGGCTACCCGTGATACTTGATTTAAGTACTTGTGGTTGCCTACCATACTGCCTGAATTAAGTCACTCCCGAAGATGAGAGAGAGACAACTACATTATTGCAATCGTATAACTGGATTCAGTCAGTTACAGCACGTGAATCTCTCGAATATAAAACTCTAAGGCAAAATTCTCTATCTGATGCATTGTATATCGTATCTTTCTGATGTGTATTTCCAAACCTGTACCGGGTGTCCCAAACTCGTCTAGTGAGAAGGTTCTCAGAAACCCGATGAGCTAGAACAAAATGTAATGAAAAAATTGATTACTTCAATGAATTCTGCAGAAAGTTCCTGTATAATGTTTTACTTTTATGTGTATAACTTCAGTAAAGAAGAAGTTAAGAGAACTTTTCATTTGACGCCATTTTAATTTCTCTAATAGTTCGAAAACGGTTTGATTTAGACGGTTGCGGTTTTCACCAAATGAATTCCCTCAAAAATTAAGCCCGAAAATGTGACACTCATTTTGTTCTAGCTCATCGGGTTTCCGAGATCCCCTCACTACACCTTTTACAGTTGTAATTCAGAAAGTCAAAGTTCAATTTCAGAAAAGGGAACATGTATTTCAGAATAGGAATATGTAATTCAGAAAACAGAAATTGAATTTCAGAATAGTTAATTGAAATTCAGATTAGGAAGTTGTATTTCAGAAAAGGAAAATTGTAATTCAGAAGTTATAAATTGAATTTCAGAATATGTATAGATATATGTACTATATAACATAGATATAAATAGGTACATATTCATGTTCATTATATCTCGAGTACATGCAACAATTCTGAATTACAATTTCCCATTTCTGAATTTCAAATCACCAATTCTGAATTACAATTTATATTTTCTGAAATTCAAATTACCCTTTCTGAATACATATCACTATTCTGAAATTCAAATCACCATTTCTGAATATCAATTACTATTCTGAATTACAATTTCATCTTCTGAAATTCAATTTGCTATTCTGAATTACATTTTACGTTTTCTGAATTACAATTGGAAAAGGTGTAGACAACGAATTTAGGAGACCCGGTACATGAACTATCGCGCAAATGCTTCAATTTTCACTGAGTGCTTTTTTGAATGTTTCAGGATAAGTCCCAAATATGAAATATCAAGAAAGATAAATTATACGATTGGATTTGAAGCAGTTGACTGAAGCAAACTTTCTGGAAACGAGGTACATATCGAAGACGTTGAACGTTTCCGCCGTCTGTTAATTTATTATTGGAGTGTGTATTGGAATTTCGGAGCCTATTCCCTTCAATAATTATAAACACAGTACGGCATTCTCGTGTTTCCTGTTTCCAACTACGAAGCAGTGTCGATTGAAATGGAGGCGGAAAATGGGGAAGCAGATGGTGGTTTCAGAAGGGACATTAGGTTTCAACTGAGAGGATCATTCATATCGGAACTTTGTGATAATTACACTTTTATTGCTTTTACCCTTGGTAGCGTCTGCCCACTTGTAATTAATAAAGTATTAATCTGGTAATAAATACGCAGCATTCCTTATTTATGAATTGAAAGAAAAGAACCAGAAAAAATGTCAAATTGTGCCACACCTGAAATTTCTCATATGACGAATCTTGAAATTTTTACTGATATTTTAGGAGACACATGTAACCGTTTAAGGCGACCAGAATTGGTGAGCCCTGAACTTTAACTTTAAAATCCTAAGGGATAGAGAAAAATTAAGAAAGCCCTGCAGGTGCTTTCTAGCGCTCGTTCATTGGTTGAGCAATAAGGCTATCACTTCAAAATTTTGTAGAGAACTTGAAATAGATACTTGATATATAAATGCAAAATCTCAGCACAATAGGAATAAATAGACTATTCAAACCTCGGAATAAAGTCTAGAAATAATTCAAATATGAAGTATGTGAAAAAATCAAAAAATGAAAAAAAATAAAATTCTAAGGTTCAGATGATGCGTTCCTTTCGCACACGAGTACACCATTTTTCATTAAAAAAAAGTGCGCGTGGCCGCAAAATGGTAGTAATGATTCAAGATCGATAAATCAGGTTCAAAACTTGGAAAAAATTTAATCAAATATTTAGGAGGAATAATATGATAAGAAGAAAATAGTAGTAAAGTAATAGTAGTAAAAACAAACAAATGAAAATATGGCACCACGTTGCGTAACTTTTTTAAAGGTTTTCGATATTCATGGAGGGGGGGAGGTAATTACCCCCATCACCCCCTTCACCCCCGTAAATCCGCCCTTGCGGTTATCTTCATCGAGAAACTCATTTGCTGTCAACTGCATTGCTCTATCGTATTTTGTTTTCGAGTTATAACAAAAAATTGACATTTAGGAGATTTTCAATTTGGTCATTATCTCAGTTTCTGTTTGTTGCTATTAACTTGAAACAAAAAAATTATAGACGCTAAACCTAAGTTTGGCTGAAGTGTTTCCTTCCAGATTCATTACATGAAAATTAGTTTTTCTGATGAAAACAGCAAATTAATTCCACTTACAAATAATCACCTTTTTTTCTCGCTTCAAAATTGAAAAAAAAACTAAGAAAAGCCCTGCGCAGAGCTTTCGAGCGCTCTTTCATTGGTTAGACAATAAGACTATTACCTCAAAATTGAATATGAGACTTGTGATTGTTAACTTATATAAAAATGCAAATTTGAAATGAAATATGTAAAAATATAATTAAAAAAATAAAGATGCACTTTTCAATATTCCAATTGAATTTTCTATGGTTCTGTTAACAATACGGCACAAAATTCTGCATGAAAATTCAGTGTATCAGTTTACATTCACAAAAAAATTTCACTCGAATCCGCCATCCTGTTATGGAAATAGAAAGATTCTTCTTTTCATATTACAATTGAATTTTCTATGTTTCTGTTAACATTATGGCTTCGAAATTTTGAATGAACATTCAGTTAATCGATCTCCATTCACAAAATAAATTTCACTCGAATCGAATATCTTCTTATGGAAATATGAAGTTTCTTCTTTTCAATATTCCAATTGAATCTTCTGTGATTCTGTTCACACTATGTCCACAAAATTTTGCATGAGGCTTTTTATGAGCATCTTGCAATTGGCAGTAGCATTTCATTTCGATTGGTTTCGTTTTTTCTGAGATATTGAGGAACAAAAATAAATAAATTCACATTGAAGACACATTATGTTCAAAATTGAAATTCGTTCTTGGAGGCAACCTTCTACTTCAGAGAATCTATATAGATAGCCTTCTATTTCGATACAATCTCTGTCATTCAATGTCATCGATTGAAAAACTCCGTGTTCGGAATTGTTAATCATATTTTCGCAACCCACTAGACATGCAGAAAAGTTTCGTAGAAGCAACAACAGAAGTATTTCTGAGTATTTTAGCCAAGAGTTTTTTCCGAAAATGGTACCGGAAGAAAACATTCATCTGAGTGTAATGTACAACCTATAAATATTTATAATATATATTTCCCAGAATGCACAAAATATTTATTAGTAAAAGTGAGAATTTATTTATATAAATGTACAGAAAGTACACAATGTGGTTATCTCAGGAAATAAGACTTCATAAAGGGTTTTCCAATAAGAGGTGTTATTTTGATGATCAAAGAAAAATGTCATTTTTCAATATAAATGATCGGATGTTTATTTCATTATAAAGAAGCAGCTATGCCGTTAATAGAGGAAAATAACATCAGGAAAATGACCATCACGGCCACGCTCAAAAGGAATATATCCTTCTAATGAAATTTTCCATAACTAAATCGCAAAGTGGCTGTTCTATATCCTCGATAGCCCCACGAATTCATCTATGAGGTCTTGAATTGACGATGGGCTATTGGCGTAGACCTTCTCTTTTACGTGGCCCCAAGGGAAGAAGTCGCAAGGTGTTGAATCACAAAATCTTGGTGACCAATTGTGATCACCTCCTCGAGAGATAACACGGTCCGGAAACTTACCGCAAAAGATCAATGGTTTCGTTGCTTGTGTGGCACGTAAGCTTGAGTACTTGTGTTAACTGAACTTAATAAGCCTTAACACCCAAATCTGTATGCAAAATACGGTGTGATGGCGTTTGTGGAATGCCTAATTCCAAAGAATCAACACTTTCATTAATTCGTTTTATTCACATCACTAACTTGTCCCAACAGCTCGAATTTTTCCAATTTCTTTATTGCGGTCCGACAAGGTGCTTCACGACGAACCAAAAATGTTCGAGTTTTACGAATCGTCTCTGCCAAATTTTCACCAGTTTTATAGTGATTTCAATAACTTCAATGCGTTCTTGAAGCGTGTATCGTTACATTTTTATTAATGGCGTAGTTTCTACTTGTCAAATGTCAAAAAATGACAGCTTCAAACGTGCCATCTACCGAAATAGCGGGCAATTAGAAATAACATCTCTTATTGGAAAACTCTTTATTATGATAAAGAGTTTTCATAACATAACAAAGTTCAATATTCCATAAAAGAGGAAAATCTGACAGCAATCCAACGAATATAGAAAATTTATGAAAACTGACGTGAGACCAGCAGCTTTCGAGCGTTTGTTATAAGGAAAGGTATGAAAAAATTTTGAATATCCCGAGGTTCATTGGTTAGTTGCAATTTCCTACAGAAAAGGCTGTAAGGAAACTTCAATCAACGTTTATCATCCGAAATTAGATCTACAAAGTTTCGTCATAAAAAATATGATAAAATCATTAGATAATTATTTGTCATTAAAAGGTATGTCACTCCGTTATTGACAATAATACAATAACGGAATATAAATTCCACACCTTTATCCTTTACATGAAGCCTTCATGCTGAAATTCTAGTAGCATAGTCCGCATTTGTAAGTTCTTCTGTAGTTCCCCTCATCTATCAGTGTTCAACATCAACCGATGCATAAGTGATTAATGTGTGTGTATAACGATTTTGGTTGAAAGAATCGTTCGTTGGAGCGTTAAATGTTCCATTATAACCGGCAGTTTGTTTCGTGTTTGAGGGGATTTTTTATTACACAGAAATATTATCCAGTAAAGCTTCGACATTTTGAATGTATTTTAAAACTGGTTAGAAAATCCACATATGACGAAATCAGCGTGTTAAAAAACCCTAATATATGATATGTATTAAAATGTACTGAATGAAAATTTGTGATACTAAACTGATATTATTTGAATGCTAAGACATTTAAAGAAATAATAATTTCAAAAATAATGAAGTCACGTCTTTGATCATCAATAATTTATTCATCCTTTATGAATGAAAATCTTAATCAATCTCTCATTTCCAGACGATATATTAAAATGGTGTCTCATAATATATCAATTCTATCAAATTCAGGGCTGAATTCAACCATTTCGGAGATACAGGGTGAATTATAATAGCTATTTCAGACAATACTAAACCTTGTCGATAACTTCTGATTGGATTGATATTTTTCTAATGAGTTTCGTAGTTATGTTCGAACCAGAAACTCGAATGAACAGAAGGAAAACATTCCAAGGACGTATTAGGAAAATTTTATGATTCTGTCAGGTTCGATATGTTCAACATGTATTTTCGGAAACACAATGATGAGCTGGGAACACTAAAGATAAATCTTGCAATAATTTGAAGTTTTGAAGTTTTTCGCTCAGGTGTGCCAACCTGAGCGAAAAAAGTTATGTTTAGATATGTTTGGGAAAAAATAATTTTTTACCGAATGAACCCCAAATACCGGGTGTCCCAGTAAGCCTATTACTTTGTATTTCATTTTTGATTCTATCGAGAAAACTTCCATTTTCTCGGTTGTTCATTATTGAATATTATTACTCTGACACAAACACAACTATTGTGAAATGCCAATTGCCAAAATTGCAAAAAATAACGTATTCACATGTTTCAGTGGATTCTTTATTATTATTGTTACTAGCCAAAAGCAAGATTACACGAATATTGTAGCCTATTACAATGCTTCCGATTTGAAATTTCAATTGACGTTTCCTCCATAGAACCAAAAGTAAGATACAAAGTGTGTTACATCCTTGAAAATGTAATTTCTAGTAGAAATCAAAAATTGAAAAAAAAAAACCAATGATCTTGAAATGAAAAAAAATCAGCGTCACTTTCGGTTATACCAGGAGTAACTTTCAATTTTCATTTGTTTTCAAATTTGTATATATCGAAATGGTTGTGATAACCAATTAAAACAGGGTTACTGGGACACACCGTATAAAACTATGGTAATTGTGATAGAGAATGGACCACTCCTGAATCGATTTTTGATATACTTACTAATCGAGTGGTATAAGCTTACGCTTCAGTGTTTTGTTGAAAATATTCAAAATTTAAAGGAATATGATGGCATTCATATCACTGATTCAAATACCTACCAACTGACTGATACAACGATGAAGTTTTGGCATTTCCTCAAGATTGTTCGAATTTTTTGGTGTAGAACGTCTCTACCCAATATTAACCCAGTAAGAAGGTACTGACAAGTACAGTTTTGGCAGGAAAGCTAAATCGCTGCCTGTATGGTGTCAATTACCAGATGAGTTCGTTGAAATATAGATGCATTAATGCATATTCTGTTATAGTGAAAAAAATTTAGTTATTCTGTTTCAACAAAATAATCATTATGGATCAAGAAATAATAATAACTTTTCATTACTGAAGCTATAAACATGAAACTAAAACATTAAATAGGCACTTTTTCAGTTTGTCATTGAAGTAATCGTTTTCTTTATTACATTTTGTTCTAGCTCATCGAATCTGAGATCCTCTCACTAGACAACGAATTTATAGTCCGTTCACGAAAGGTTGAGCCGTAGGTTGGCCATTCCACTGTTTATATTAAAATTTGAGGTTATGTGCGTTGTTTATTTTCTTGTCAGATTGGACACTCAATGTTGTCAAAATTGCATAGAGTTCTCTGATATCTAGCAAGCTCGTCGTACGAGGCCGGGCACATTCGACAACGTTGACTCTATTTTACGTTATGACAGCAAATACTGCCAACTTCAGATAAATAAAAAAACGCCTACATGCGCTCAGATTTTCGTGAACAGGCTATAGGTACGTTTCAATGACGAGTGTAGAACGTCTAAATTTGTAACAACTGTCAATTCGTCATATTTGTGTTATGGTTGATTGCATTGTCGAAAGTAAGGCGAATTATTCAAACTGATTCGAAATCTCATCACAATGGTCTCATTAATATATCTGAAGCAATAATGACCAACGGATGCGTGTACACCTAATATCGAAGGAATTAAGCATGCACGAGAGATGACACCAATAATTCACGCTATTATCGTTACACCGTATGTCGTATGTCGAATTTAGCTTGAAATCGATGATGAATCTGTTAAACACGGTATGGCAATATTCTGTGTGATCTGAAAACAGAGTTTCCGCATTAATCGTTCCCGAATTTGTCAGCTGGCTCTGATACTAGACAGAAATATTTGAACGTAATACATTTGCTTTTTGCTTTTTCCATTGGGAAAACATTTGAACTCTCACGGAATGCTGGAATGACAGAAAGTATCACATCCCACATACAAACTCGATGATTTTACTGTTTGCTGCCGAGGGAACGCTGCATTAATTTTTCAAAAGCTGGACATTTTGAAATTCAAATGAAAAATCGATTGAAACGCCTAGGCTTGATTCGCTATCCCTTAATTCTCGGGTTTTGAGTCATCAAGCTTGTCCACTCGTATACGGTGGGCATATTTCGATGTTTTTTAGCACTACAACTTTTAAACCAGAGGAGATAGACAAAATCTGATACCCTTTTTCTGAGAAACTAACGAGAGTATTATTCATTTTGTCTACCTTCTTTTGTTTTCGAGTTAAAAGTGAAAATTGGAAAAGTCTCGATATCGAAAAAAATTCATATCTCCGCCAATAGGTACGGCTCATAGAGCTCTGAAATCAAAACATTATGCAAGCACTTTTCTACGTAGAATCCATTCACCCTGTAAATCAGGTAGATTTCATTGAACTTTCATTGCTTCAATAAAATTTCAATGTTTCACCTGAAAAATCTAAATTTTCTCAGTCGAAAAGCGGGGATTTCGGGATTAACTACAGCGCGGCAGATTAATATACAGGGGTTTAACTTGAACCTGGTTGAGTACTACCAACAGATTAAGGAAGGGTGGGTTAGTTACATGGTTAAAAAGTGTATATTCCACTAATCTGACAATTTGAGAGTGACGAAAAGAAGTGGGAGGGCTAGAAAGTTGTTAAAAAGAAACTTCATCTGTATGTTTGGCAGTGCCGCAGATTTTATAGCGCAAATATGCTACGATGCCTTCCTGCAATCCCGCCATCATAACATATGTCACTCGCCGACAGACAGACGAGTAGTGATTCCAGCGTTTCATTTTTTTTACCGGAAAGGTGCCTCGTACAGCAAAAAGTCAAGAGACCGAATTTGCTCCAAATTAAATGAAAATTTAAATAGTAATTTTTATTGTCGAAAAAAACTAGTGGCGTATCAGTTTTTCATCTGATAATATTCAGTCTCGCTGCAGTACGGACGCCACTGGTAAAATAGAAGAGAAATGATATTATGCAAAAAGTGCTCTTTGACGCTCAAACCCTGTGTCTAATATTTCATAAAAATATTTCAAGCAGTGTGAAAGTTATTGATAAATAACCTTTTTTTCTATAATTTAAACACCCCGTATCTCGAAAAGGAAACATTTTCGACATATGTTTATTTAACAAAACTAGGGCTTATTTTTGATATAGAATACGTGGTTAAAATTTCTTGGTTACGATCTGGATCACCCTGTAAAAATAGATATAGTCCGAATTTCGTAAAGTTACCAACCCGTTTTTGCGGAGACATCTGGCAAATCCGCACGAGTGGATGAATCTACAAATACTGAAACCTGATCTGGATAATTTCCAAGTATGAGATGGAAAGCCTGAACATATATTTGCATAGCGCCGAAGTGAACACAGGAATTATCCAACATGCTCTCCACTTTCCAGTAAAGGAAGCATTCCGCAAAAATTACGGCAATAGTATTCACTCCGTTGGGTTCGAATATTGTGAATTCTTGCTAAATTGCTTTGTTCATTTCTTACTTGAATTCAGATTCTGAATGAACTCAACATTTATGCAGAGTCGTACAAGAAGTTTTTGGTGAAGGAAGCACCAGTTTACTTCCAATTCGATGATACATGTTCAAATTACCAAATATTTATTGCTAACTTTGGAGTTACAGGACGGTGAATTTTCCAGTATTTTCATGACAACAATGATGCAATTGCAGATTGCACCCTGTCTGTGTATTCTTCTTTTTTTTATAGGTCTTTTCAATTTTCAAAGTTTCAAGTTTTGAAATGATGATACCGAAGGAAAAACCTACGAAATTCTTTATATTGAAACAATCTACTTAAAAGTATTATTTTCAAATGAAAACTAAAAATTACTCAACCAATAAAAAATAATAAACTATGGTAGTATGGTGAGAATAACGTCAACTGAAGAATTGCTCGAAATGACCACCATTCAATGAAAATAGTTCATATCGTTGTCTCGAGTTGTTTAGACTAATTTTGATAGCAATATTATGGCTCTGATTCAAATCAGAAAATAAAGCTTCAATTTTGTTTTTAATCATTACAATATTATCATTAATGCTAAAGTGAATTTTTTCCTTCGGGATCGGCCATAAAAACGTGTCCAACGGTGTTAAATCGGGACTATTTGGTGGCCATCAAATGGGTGCGCCATTACCAATCCAAAGATCAAATTGGCCATTCATATTGTAAAATCTTAGTTGATTTCGTGAAACTTTTGTATGAAACATTTTTTTGTATCTCCTAGTAACAAAGTTAAAGGGGGGGTCAAATTATAGTGGAAAACCCTGTACAAACAATTTCAATTATCTATCCAATGAGTTGATAATTATTTTTGAAATACTAATTCATTTCTTAACGAATCTAATCGAACACGAACAAATAGCTGAAAGTGTCTTGGGGTGACCATTTCGTGGAAATAATTTGCAAATCGGCTTTAATTGAAATGAAAGCAAAATTTGGTTTCCAAACGAATAACAATAAAACATAAAATATTTTCGTCATGGGATTTCTTGAACGAAAAATAAACAAACAAACAATAAAACCGCTAAATATGATATTCCGATTTCCATGAAAACTTCACTTTTTTTCGTAATTTGTTCGTGAAATAAAACTATTTTAAATTTTTTTAGCAACAACTACGCCCCGAACGAAGTAAAATAGAGATACCATCAGATAAATTTTTCCCTGAAATAAATTGAATTTTCAACAATAAATTTAACTAAAAAAAGCAGAGTCCCACCAATTCAATCTATAAGAGTATTCAACGCAAAACCTTACCACTCAGAATCTCAAAAGTAAGCACGTTTACGACATTGGTTATTGTAAAGTTTTCTTTTTAAAATGGCTTCAAGAAATAAGAGCATATCATCAAAGAACACTCTGTATTGCTATAAGCGAGTCTAATGTAATAATTGAGAGATTTCAAATTACACATAGTTGAACAGAAAACGTCCGAAAGAAGCCAGTACTTGTTTATCCATTTTGCTCTGCCAGACATCGTTTTGGACATTTAATGTGTGAATTATTAATGTATTCCACTTCTGAGCAGGATAATTGGTTAGAACATATTATCATGAACTGTTTTTGAGACAAAACATCACGAAAAGCCAGACGACAACATGCTTTCAAAACCACAACCACACGTAATCAACAAATTATCGTGTATCATAAACCTGATATTTCTCGATGCAGACCCGAATTTCCTTCCTTTAGTTCAAGAAAAGGACCCTTTGATTTGGATATACCAATGATAAGAAAGGATATTACGATAAAAAAGACAGGATGTATGGAAACGATGCATGGAAGTTTAAAATTTTGCCCAATGTTTTCCTATTCGAACTTAACTCGGAATATTCCATATATTCATATCTCACTAACATGTTTCTCATGAGGAAGTTCTTTCAGAGGGCCAAATATATATTTATTTCTGATAATATTCCGAAGAATTTAACTAACATAATCCAGAAGTTCTACATAAACGAAGCGATTTTTCTTGAAAAGCCTACAGGAATAATTTCGACATATTTTCCTTTAACGTCTAAGAATATAAGGCGAGTAAACCTAAAAAGAGTAACATAGGGACTGTGCAGAACTTGATGTTAACAAAAGATTCAACATGACCCCGCTTTTTTCGGAATTAACCGAAGCGAAAGGATGGACCATAAATGCTTTGAATATGAAAATTCGTAATGAAATCGAATATGAATTAATGGAGATACTATTCAAACATTGAGAATAAATTCATCCTACAAGCAAGGTGATCAGCAAGGAATCAGTATTTTGATATGTCGGTCGACCACAAGTATGACTTATTTACGGCGCACAGCAGATAAAATACACAACTTTAGCTATATTCACTACCCCTTTCATATACGATTTCGTTTCGTTTTACATAAAAGCACCCGAGGAAATTGCCATCGGAATGGATCCGTTGAAATTATTTTCTTGGAAAATTTGGGCATTGACTATTTTGTGTATTTTAATTATATCATTGGTATCAACAATAAAAGCATCTTCTGGCGACTACTCGAAACTGATGATCCGAGTTGTAAATCACTGCATTTCATCATATATTATTACTAGAACAATCCAAAAAAAATTCTATTAACTGGCGATCAGGAATAATTTTGACGTATATGATGATATATTTCAGTGTTATGATCAATACAATATATAAAGGAGGGCTGTATTATGTTCTTACAGGTTCAGAAATAGAAGCAACATCGCCAACAAACGAAGAAATTCTGAAAGACCATTTAATTTGTTTACCCCTTGATTTGCCTGTGCAAGTAATTATATAATGAACAGAGATGATATAATTCTGACCACACACTTTTCAACTTGTGTTGAACGTACTATTCACCAAGGAGAGGCCGTCCGCGTAACAATTCTAAGCGAAAAACTAGCAAAGCGGTATCATCACAATTTTGTCACATCAAAAGGTACATCTATGTTGAAGAAAATAGAACCTCCATTTTATAGTATACGCTCCTCTTTAGTTTTCCTAGAGGTCACCCCTTATTCAGTTGGTCGATAAAGGCTTGAAACATTTAACAGAACATGGATTGTAGAAAAAGTCTCATCTAAGTATGATGGAATAAAACCAGATGTAGAAAATATGATAACGAAAAAGCTGAACTTAGAGGAACACTTCAGAAAACTTTTATGTTTGGTCGATAGGTATCGTTTTAGCTACCTGTACTTTCATCTACGAAAGATTCCTACGAAGAATTCACATCCAACTAATTCTAGGCAGAACTAATTAGTGCATTTTGGTTAATTTCATCGAATAAAATGAACAGTAATCTACTCAACAGTAAAAGTAATCAAAAACAGTATTTGAAGGAGTAAGAAACTAAAAAATAATTAAGGTATCACAGGAGAAAGAGCATTTGTTTATATGCACAAAACTCATTTGCACCAAAATGAAAATACAACACAATACTTCGGAAGATAGAAGCATAAGGAATTTATCCGTTTCAAATAAGATTCTGTAAGATTTTGCACCTTAGCCAAAATAACTGCCATGTAAGCCCCCAGACTACTGAAGAACTCATAACAACAAATGAAAATATCGAAATAGAAAGAAACGAAAAATCATTCTATATGTTCCCTGTAACAGAAAAAGGAAATTATAAACACAGGAAATAAAATGAAAAATAGCAAAACCTCCTGGGTCTGACAACATTCCTATACCTATTTATAATCAAAAAGTGACCTTAAACACTGTGTCATATTATGAATGCATCCTTTGTTCATGGTATTTTCCCTGGCGCACTCAAACTGGCTATAATCAAACCCATTCTCAAAAAAGGGGACCCTTCGGAAATAAATATTTACCGTCTATAAGCTTACTGAGTTAATTTTCGAAATTTTTCTAAAAATATTAGCAAAACGACTCATGCAACAATAGAGGTCTAACTGAGATTAAGCATCATCTGCCTTGGATCTGGAAATATTGAAGAGCATTAAGAATAATAAATAACATGAGATATGATCAATCATGTAGAAGTTTATTCAAGAAGATGGGATTGCTAACCATATATGTTATATACATCCAAGAATTTGTTATTTCATTTAAAAGAATTCACATCTATTCTATCAATATGAATATCAGAAAGATTATCATTAAACAAGAAATAAAAACTTTATACACCCCAAATATAATTGAACAACAATCCAGAAACAAGCTGATTACCGATGCAAAAAATGTAGAACTTTCTGCCAAAAGATTCAACTATGACACTTGATTTGAAACATGTTAAAACAAGTTATATTCACATCTAGTTAATTCAGAACCCTATGTTATTGAAAATCTCTCAAATTAGAGTTAAGTATATATTTTTTTTTCTTAAAAACTTTATAGGTTTTCACTCCCAGTCTCTGAAACAAATAATAAAAATTTTTGATTAAGTGCTCCTGCGAGAATCTTTGCACTTATTTGCCAGGAGCAAATTGGTCTTGAAAAAAATTGTTGCTTAACAGTAAAACTGAAAAATGAAACAAATTAAAAGGATATTGTAACATTTCGGTGGCTATATCAGACACCTTTTTCAGACAAATTCTTAAAATATTCAGAATTGTGTATTTTTTTCATTTGCAATCTGATTGACATAAAAACTTTTCAGATCGTTGTCGATAATGTATTCAAATTGAAGGCAAGGATTTGAAATTGTATTGAAGTGAATTTTTTTGTATTATCTGCCTTAGATTTTTTATCCCAAAAACTGGCAATTTCTCAGAATTTTATAGAAATATAATCTGGGAGGATTCTGCATTCTGAAGAACTGTTTAGGTTTTCACTTCCAGTCTCAGAACAGAAATAATTGAAAAAATTAATTAAGATGAAGTGCTCTTGATAATTATAAAAGGAGAATTAAGGAATCCCACACGTATTTTGTTAGATGAAGTAGCTAATTTGGCCAAGTGTTCTGTTGGAAATCAATCCAAATACGATCTGTTTGGATTGATTTATTGAAGAAAGAAATGACATCAGGAAATTTCAAAATTAAATGAATGAACATCTCCATGTGTTGACAACATTCAATGTCAATAAGACTGCAAATGAAAAACACAAGTTTGTCTGAAGAAGGTGTCTGACAGACACCGAAACGTTACATTATGCTTTTCATTTATTTCCTTTTCAGTTTTACTGTTAGGCAACAATTTTGAAAACCAATTTGCTCTTAACAAATTAGTGCAAAATTTTCGCAGGAGCACTTCTGGGAGTGAAAACCTTAAAAGTTTTTTAAAAGTGAGGTGATTCCTCAACTAGCAGTTCTAACGGTTGTTGACATTTTACATCAGTGATGAGACCTGTCACAGGAATTTCAATCAAAATCAATTTAAAATACCATTTTTGAGTTTAATTCACTAATGATAACAAGAAGAAAAACAAATTTCATCAGATTGCAATGATTTTTAGTCTATCCACATTTTGAGGCTTATCACAACAAAAAAGGTTCTATCAACTATCTCTTTTCTCCTGTATGAGTATATCCAACTGAAAACTTAAGTTCTAGCTTTCAAGCCTTTTTGTGTAACTTGCAGTAATTTCAGGAAGCTGAATAATTTTTTTACTGAAGCAACATTTGGACGACCATGTGAAAAAAGAAAAACTGCACCATACCTACTGCATGAGAAGATATGAATTTCTCAAACCTAGCTGACAAAATACATTAAAAAACACTAAAATCAAAACTCGAAACTACAAAAAATCCACAACATACATGGGGTATGTTTGGATAGCCACAGGTCAGAGGAATCTAAAACAAATCATTGAAGTCAATCGCCTGGTAGAAAAACTCATATTGAAATACAGCTCCACATTATCAGTCGGTAGCAGCATTTCAGATCGATCTCCTTCCTGTGACCCGCAATGTTAATTGATAACGTAACACCCATTCAGCTGGTGCCAGTCTCGAATAATTTAGATTGTCTATTTCAACCCCCAATTATAAAATTTCCATCCGGTTCGCGATGCATCCAGCCATTTTAGACAATGCTTTCTAATGCAATTTCATTATTCACAACAATAGCCGGCTTTATCGAATATCGGTCATGAATACACATCCGCAAAATTGGAGGGTAATGTGTTTGTTGCGATATGATTGTTGTTGATCCTACGGGTGTATCATTTTCCTGAGTAACAGAGGATAATGATGAAACAATGAATAGATAAACGGATTTTGATACTGCAATATGAATAGTGTCGAAGTACACTGCATCCATCTCATAAAATCAGCTGGCTGGCTATGGAAATTCGGCATATCTATTTTGTTACGTTACACTCTAAAAGAAATCCCGTGTAATGCTAATAAAAACTATCAAGAATATTATCGATGTATTTATCCGTTTTTATGTCACAATTTTATCATTTTTATCGAAATTATGAGAATATAGTGTTAAGTGCTGTGATTCATGAAACAAATTATCACAAACATAAACAGAATCAAGAATAAATAGAAAATATTTGAAAACACACTGTGTTCATCAAGCTATAACACCAATCTAAGAAACAAATTACTCCATAAAACAGAAAATCATGGTTGAAATTACACGCTCAAGCTTGTAGAAACAACAAAAGCACTGGAAGTTTTTTTCGGCCGAATCAAGTTCGATTTTCAACAACTGAATCAAAATACGCACCAAAAATATGAAGAACTCATACGTTTACTATAGTTTTTTTGGTATTTTCACATGGTTGCGAGATATGCCAAAATTATGAGCTGTCACACAGTTAGAACCATGGTGTCTGATGAACTGATTATTCCAATCGAATAACTTTGGCAACAATGTAATAGCAATAGTTCCAATTCTTGGAGGCTCTACAAAGAGTCCTCAGCATAGTCAAAACAGGACTTGGGAATGGTTTCACCTTCTTATCTATCTCTGTTTCTTGTATGTGCCTTTGTTATGATGAAACGATAGTGTGAAATTAATCTAGGTGAAGAAAGTGGAATACATGAAAATTGTTTTGGATACAGAGAAAAGTTCATTTTTTCTGATGATTCGAGAGGAGAAAAATCAATACCTACTGTTTGCAAGTAAATACTCAGAATTTGAACTTAAATGATTCAGGTAACTTCCTTAGTTCTCACAAGCGTTGAAACTTTTTTTTGTATGATGCACCTAATTAGGTATACGGTGGAAATATTTATTGTGACTGCTTTTGAGATTATTTACCTATAATTATATTTTCAATTGACGGAAATAGATATTGCTGAATCTCTTTAATGCATAATTATGTGAGAAGAGTTTAATCCACTGAATGATAAGATATACAATTTTACATCCATTATATTTATAAGTGCTTATATCTGACCTTTTTTTTCAAGCTAGTTGAAGAACCTTTCCTTAGGGTGTTTTTGGAAAATACCTCTACCGTTTCTAATGGGGATAACACAATTTCATACTTTTTTTCCGTTGACATAAAATTTAAATGTAATGTCAAATTATGAGTACTGTCTTGGGTTGAAATATCCGTTTGTATTCTTATTACTAAATAAATAATAAAAGGGTTTAACGTTAAAGAAATTGAACAATTATTCCCCATTTTAATGTTCAATGAATACTATTTTGCGGTGTACAATTTGCAACGTCTTGCACGCTTGTGTTACTCATCTTGTTGTTGCAAGGCCACTGTGTTCACAGAGTACATTGTTTATATTAACAGCCTGTCAACTTGTCAGAGGTTATCTCGCTTCGATGATTTTTAATTTGCGTAATGAAAATTTCCCGATTTCTTTTTCCGGCTTTCCTCTAAAGTATAAAGCATCTATCGCATATCGTATTAGGTATTGTGAATAATTAAATTTTTTCTCTGAAGTCATGCATTGACTCATGTGAATTTTATGAATTCGAAGTTGGCGAGATAAATAATATTTATTCTCCCTTTTCGGAGTTTAGTACCTAGACTATTCTTACACTAAACTCCGTATATTTCTTTTTGATGTGTGTTAAAAAAAACTGAAAAAAAATCTCAAAACAAGCGTATTCTTTATCCGAAGATAGCGCTCTTCCCATGAGAAAGCGTCTCCCCTTAATTCATCCGTTCCATTGTGATTATTTCTTCGTATAAGTAAGTTGATGAAAACTAACACCATAAAATTTTCCCTTCTAATTCTGAAACTATTGAACTGATTTAGTTCATTAACGCCTACTTCCGAGATATTAAGACTTTATGAAAATGCACGAATGAGCTCCTGGCTTATTTCTAACTAATGCTGTAGATTGTTGAACGGAAAGAATTAACGTAGACGTCATTTTTTTCCGCAGTTATCCCAACTAAGTAGGCCGAGGACATTTTCGTCTTGAAATAAAAAAAGTTACCGAAATTTGAACCTGACTCTAGAAAAAACGCGCAAACACTGTACTGAAAATCTTATCCGATAGTGAAAAGACGCCAAGAGTTAAAAAGCCGGAACAAAATTAAGTATCAAAAATGTTAATTAGATTACCCAACCCCCACAATTTCAGGGGTTGCATTCCGAGTAAGGAATGTTCGAAAGTAAGGAGCTTAATTAACGATGACTGAAAACATTGAAATGTGTCGCTGTAATATCCTGGATGCGAAATTCCACCTGATGCCCTGGTAATGAATTATGACGGAGAGGAATAAGGATAATAGATGGCAATAATAGCAGGCTGCTCCTTATCGGAAATAACGAGTATTCTTCAGTAAGCACGATTAATATGAATCATTGCAAAAAAACTCTTGACTATTTCTGATGCGGCTCGAAGCACCATGAAAAATATCTTAACTACACCCACCGGCAAAATAATCGATCCACTCAATAAATAGATGTGAACAATTTTGACACCGATTTGAACAGATTTTTTTTTATCAATTGTAGATACGTGGGCAATTCAAATATAAACGAGACTTTTCGATTTCAGGTACAATAGTGGGGGGCAGAACATTCCTGATTTTTTTGTTTTAGGTATGTTGTCAGGAGTAAGGTAAGCACGTCGGATTGCCTCATCGACTCTCTCGGTGTCCACTGTGACGATGTTTGAGCAAGAAGTTCCTCGTCAATTACGCAACATGTTGTAATCAAGTTTCTCGCCGTAGAAGGCGTAAAACTGGCCAATATCTTGAGGAGATTGACTGACCATGTTCGGAGAAGAGATCCTGTCGCGAGCCAGAGTGTTTGCATGGCATAAACAGTTCGTGGTGGGTTGTGATTGTGTTGAAAATGAGAGCCATGACCGCAGCGAACAACATCAGTAGTGTTCGACAGCTTATTGAAGACGACAGACGTCGTACCAACGTCGTACCACTTCTGAAATTGCAAGTTAAATCGGGATAAGTTATGGGAGCACCTACTCATACTCACAGAGGAGCAAGGGTACCGTAAGGGTTGCGCCAGGTGGTTTCCTCGACTTCTCACAGCTGACCTGCAATTGCATCGTTTTCAGGTATGTGGGCGTCTTCTTGCACGATCTCAGGGGCAAGGAGGACTCATTTCCACTCACATATCACCTGTGATTGAAACATGGATGCACCACAACACCCCAGAGTCTAAAGAAGCGAGTAAGGAGTGGAGAGAAAAATACGTTGCGCAATTAACGGAGGAACCTCTGCTCAAACATCGTCACAGTGGACACCGAGAGGACGATGAGGCAATCCGACGTGCTTCCCTTACTCCTAACAAACCTACCCAACAAAAAAAATCAGGATGTACTCCCCACTATTGTGCCTGAAAATCGAAAGGTCTCGTTTATATTTGAATTGCCCTCGTATATTCATCCGAAATCAATCACTAGTTTAATTTAAATAATGAAAACTTAGCGTAGGTCATTTTATATAGGGTAAACAAAATCGGTTTTTTCTGTGATGGGAAAAATGTGACATTTATATCTCTTGATAGGTCACAAAATATGACTTTACGAAATTACTTTTTTTAGAGCACTAGAAAGATAGGTATGCCAGACAGGCTGACTGGGTCCAACCATAGACTCGAAAATACAGATGGTAATGTCAATTTCTCAGTTATGTGCTCTATTGTAGTTGCGTGCTTTTTTTGAAGAATAGTTAATAGAAAGTATTGATTTTTTATTCAAAACAATTAAGTTGGAGACTAGACAGGTAAGTATAAGCATTTATTCAATTGCAGATTACATTTCATTCGAATTGTTCTGTAATTTTCGAGTCTGTGTTGGACCCAGCATGGCTGTCTGGTATACTCCCTTTTCAGAGCCTTACTTTTTTCCTTTCAAAAAAAATGATTTCTCTATGTAGCCGGGAAGAAAAAGTAATTTTCGTGAACAGTTATATTTCTTTCACTATTAAATGGTCGTTTTTTCTGTCACAGATAAAAATAGTGTATTATACACGGGAAAAATATTAGATTTTAGCCTCGAGCCTAAAATCTAATACTTTTTTCCATTGTATAATAATAACTATTTTTGACTCTGACTTCAAAACCACCTGTGGCGTGTTCAGTTGTTACGTCATATGATTTTTATTTTATCACACATAGTGTCAGTTGCAGGAACGTCCATTAAAATTTAAAGGTCCATTAACTCTTAATCCTCCATTATTACAAGGAACTAATGGAGGATTAAGGGTTCAATGGACCTTTAAATTTTAATGGACGTTCCTGCAACTGAGCATTAGAGACATAACCTATAAACTCGCAAATATAAATTTAAAAGAGTGCTTTACAAGAGGAAGAAAAAAAAAAGATAAACGCGTCACACACACTCGCTTCGAAACCATGAACGATATGCTTTTTGAAAGAGTTCACTGACACCGAGTTCAACCACTGGTTAGAACGGTTCACAATCAGTCTATCGGCTAATGGATAAAACTTCGTGTTTGGTGTTCAAGGTTTCTGTATTATGGAGGAGGGTATTCGTATAGATGGATTCAAGATGGCGCTAGTTAGATTTTTTTCTCACCAGTTAACTGCCAAATCATATAACCCGATCCTAGTCTACCTTAGGTCAAAGATTAAGAAGAAAAAGATAGGAACAAGAGCGACTACGACGTTTACGCCATCTATGTATCAGGATTAAGTACTTAAATTCAGGAGAAGGAGCAAAATCCAAGATTTTGAGCAAAACAAGGACATTTGAAAATATTGCCATGACTGCACGTAGGTAACCTATTCGTGGCTTCATTTTAGTTGGGTTTCGTATTTTGTTTATGTTTATCTATTTTGTGTGTGCATCGTTTGAAATTCAAAATGGTTTACGGAGCATATTGTATGGTGATGAACTGCAAAAATAATAAAAAGGCCAATCCTGAACTTGCATTTTTTAGATTGCCGAAAATTTTTTAATTTAATTGCTTTTTAATTTCAAATGGATACAGTTTTCTCGGCGAAGAGGAATTGATCTCCACAGATTTCATACAATGTGCAGTGAGCATTTTTCTACAGATCAAATGAAAACAAATGGAGAAGCACTATCCTGTTGAAATATCCATTGTTTTTCAACTCCATCTTCGAACTGTGGTTTATTTTTAATTGTTTCGATAATTCGGTAGCTGATATGTAAGAAAATTATTGATTTTTATTCAATTTCATTAAAACATTTTCTGTGAGTGTGATTTCTAATGAAACTAAAGCAATACAATATCGCATTTCATTAATATCAATCATTTGGAACAATGTTGAGATGAAAAATAACGAAGCAAAGGACTAGCTTGTTTTTTCGATCAGGATGTTGATCCTGTCTAAATTCGAATTCGTTTCCTATCTTCCTCTCCTTAAATAATTGCCTTAGGTCATTCGGAGTTTTCTCTGCATTGATGACGGCCAAAGGATGTGTGCAGATTCTCTGGGTGACATAACCTCCGTGCGATTTATTTATTTAGAGATTAGGTTGCGAACAGTACCTAGGTACCAATAAGCAACCACAAATTACAAGATAATTGAGTCGTTATTCAAACTATACATTAGATCAATGGTTCACCGTACAGTAGGAAGAAAGGAATAAGTTCTTGGTGAATATTTTAACTGTCCGGCAATCGTCGGAAAAATGTCCACACGTTGACTAAGGTTCAGGTAGTCAAAAACGGCCTGCAAACGTATCATAGGAGAGTGCTTGAATAGCTCCGTAGTATAAGTTTAATATTTGTTGAGTATATCGACGAATATTATTCTCTGCTCAATTAATGTTATTAGTACTTTTATTTCAGGCTTCAGAAACGCGGTTAAACTGTTAAACAGAAGCGAATTCACATCAAATAGAAACTGACCATTAATCGACTACTTCCGTCACCATCAGCTGCTTCCTGGACATCCCTGTGGACCGAACTTCTTGGCGAAGGTTTGGGGGGTCTGGCGAATTTTGCTGAAGCGTAGGAGAGAATGGCGGTTTGCCAGAAGGGTAGGCTTGGTCCGTCGGAAATGAATTCCTCGAAGGATAGTTAGGTGGCTCGTTTCCGTTAGAATATGTCGAAGAATTCGGACGATGCGGTGACTGAATTTCCATCGTCGAATACGGGATGGAGTTGGCTTGTACGAAATTCGCCTGAGGTGTCGCTAGCAAATATTTTTTAGCATTGAGAATGAGCGTCGATTCTGTATTACAATAAGATGACATATCGTCCTAAAAGCTGAGAATGTGCGTTCATCGTATTATAATGATATAAAAATTGTCTTAAATGTTATTTATCGAAATATTATTTGGGCCATTTCCAACATATTTGCTTCTTCTGTTTAACAAAATTTCATTTGTTTTTTTAGGCTGGATATTATTATTGGAGCCCAGATGTTTTTGACAGCAACAGACGGTTGACTAATGTGGTTTTCGGTAAATGATATGGAAGCTGCTTCATTCATACGTATCAGTTTTTTTTCAGTGCTAGTTCTCCTTGAACGAGTGCTATATCGTTTTGCCCCAAATGTCAGTAATTTTCGAATTTTGAGCCGAAAATGCTCTCAAAAGATAGGTTTCTACTCTCTGATGATGAGTGCGTGGTCAATTCTGTCCGGGGGCCGTCCGAAATTTTCTGGGTGAATTCGGTTCCCAAATGGCTCGGTTAAGTTCGTTAACCAGCCAAATCGTACATGGTGTTCCATAAAATATGGCCATTCAAAATTCTCAGACAAAACGAAACCCATCGAAATGATATGTAGCGGCCAATATTGAAAAGAAGAAACTTCATATTTGAATGAAAATATGCAATTCAAATAAAATTTATTTATAAATAAAGATTAATACACTAAAAATTTTTGTGGTCATAGTGTTACAGAACCATATAAAATCTAATTGAATATTGAGAAGAAGAATCTTCATATTTCCATAACAGGATATGTGATTAAAGTGGATTTTTTTATAGAGACTGTTATATTGAATTTTGTGCAACATTTGTGGCCATAGTATCACAGAACAATAGAAAATTCAATTGAAATGTTGAAAAGAAGAATCTCTATATTTCCATAACTGGATAACCGATTTCGAGTAAAATTTATTGTGTGAATCATGACTGATATACTGAATGTTCATGCAAATTTCAAGAATATCGCATCAACAGAACCAAGAAATTTGTTTTTTTCAATTATTCATTTATTAAATATTTCGTTTTTTTTGAATAATTTCAGAATATAATTCCGATTGTACTGAGATTCTGAACTTATATATTTGGTATCAATCTCAAATCCTATATAAAATTTCGAGGTAATAGTCTTATTGCTTCACCAAAGAAAGAGCATTCAAAAGCTCCTGTTCAGGGCATTTCTTAAATTTTTTTATATTAAGGAAGCTTTTCGCATTAAATTCTATGTTTTTGATTTTAACATTTCAAATACGTTCAGTTTATGTAGTTGAGGTTCTACCAACCTCATAAGATACTTCATATATGCAATTTTGGTTAATTGATCTGCATTATCAAGTTTTATCTAGCTAGATATTTATTTAAATATGAACTACCTTGTGAGTGTGGTAAAGCCTATATCATAGAAACTAAACGTCATTTGAATGATCGAATCAAAAAACATAAAAAATACTGATAAATCAAAGCTTGACCACATGTTGTGAATGAAGACCATTAGTATCTTTGGGGTAAAGCATTCACAATATCAAAAGGAGAAAAATGAGATGAGGAAAATACAAGGAAGTAGCTTTCATGTCAATAACCGAATTTCCATTGGTCATAAATCTGTCCTCAGATACTAATATCCAGCCTGAAGACAAAACAATTTTTTGACCACTGATAACTCAAAAATTGATCAAAGTCATTGATGATTGTTGTTGTGTCTGAGAACTGTCGAAAGTGACAAATATTTTCAAAGAGTGGAGAAATTGCTTTTTGAGCCAGATCTTTAGATCTCAAAACAATCTGGGCTCCAATCATGAGCTACAGCTTCATAAAGATAAAATGTATTGTTAGACAACTGATTCAATTGAAGAAAAACCAAAGACAGCGATGATTGTTTCTGAAAACTGTCAAAAATTACAGAAATTTTCAAAGAGTGACGGAAGTTGTAAATTTCGAATGTTTTCCCGATGACGGCTGGCAAATACAGGCTGAAACGTTGAATACAGGAAGCAAAATGGATGGAAATAGCCAAAATTATAGGTCATATCTGGAACGCATTTCTAATGATATTTTGCCATTATATAGGCAGTCCTTAAAACCACATAAGAGTGGTCGCCTGTATATCTATCGTGTGCACTCGTTATTGCAAAAAGTTATATGGATCCTAAATCAACAAACTAGATACACGAAAAATCATTACCTTGTGGAAAACCTGGGTATCCAGAACCAATCCAGGAATTAACCAATGGTGTCGTCAAATTGAAATAATTCACGTCTGGCTGTCCTACAAAGTGAGGGTTAAACGGTTCAAAAGTACCAATATTTGGTTTGGGATACGAATGAACGTCATCTTCAGAGGGTGGAGCTGAAGGATGCCACCTTGGCGGTAACGGTGGAGGAATTCCTTCTGGATTCTGAAATGCTTCACTTGATCCGTATCGACGATTCATCAAAGGAGAACATACTATGCCCGTCATATTCTCTATTGTTTTCGCGGAAGAAACGTCTACAGGTATTGGTGAATTGTGGCAACTGCTAGTGGACTCGATATCCGAATTTTGATGCTCGATCACGATATCCCATTTTCTTGACCCGGGTGACACATCGATGTTTCTTATTTTTTTCCTGATAGGAGGAGTTGGGGCAGGTTTCAACCTCAGCAGAAAGGTAATTTCATCTTCATCCGATTGATCCATATCAATGTTTCATATTATCAAATTCGGAGATATGTGCAGAAACCATTCGCTATAAATTATTATAGCAATGAGAAACACTCAATAATTTCCCATCACATCCAAACTATAAAATTATAATCAGTTTATGAATTGGGGTTATTTTGTGGGAAATCAATATCTGAGTGCAAATTTTTGTGGAAAACTCAGTGGTTAAAACCGCACGTGAATATCTATGACCGTTCCATCATCTTTCTCGCGCAAATGTGAATTTTCGGCATATTCCTGTAACTTTTCTTTTGCATTAAATTCTCCATTTTTGTGACAACATTGATACTTGATACGGAAGATTTTCACATACAAATCTACATACATACATACATACTACTGGTAAATTATGTTTCCCACAAATCTACTTTTCATTAGATTTCTTTTTATTTGGATACTGTAATTTATTTGGTTGTAATTTATTAATTTGTATTCGATCACTTATTAGTTTTGGAGTACTTTATTTATGAAAGTAATTGAATGTAATAAATTACATATAACCAAATAATATTACAGATACTTTATACAGAGTGTTTGGTAGTGCCTTAGCGATAATGGGCATCAAATATACATAATATTACCACTCTACACTAATATTAACACACCCATTATGAAGTTTACCCCCTTAGTTTTGGAGGAGCCCCCATTTTAAATTTACTTTTTTATTTTCATTGACCCTTCCAAATAATATCGATTTCTTTGGAATGAAGGTCATCAAAATGTGAAAAACAGGTTTTTGAAAGATGATACTACAATTTTTCATTGAAGTAGAACAATATGAAAATATTCAACTTGAAATGCAATAAAAATTTTAAAAAAATTCAGTAAAAAATGTACTGATTTTCTTAGTAATTCCGCAATAGTACAAGAACTAGCACATTGAAGTATTTTTTTCAATGATTTAACACGCAACAATATTAGCTACAAAACAACACCTACATCATTTCTGTAAGTTACATAATTTGAGTGTTATTGCTTTTCGAACATGACCACTACGCGAGCGCCCCAAACTTTTTTCGTTGCTACAGATAGTCGGGCGTGTGAACAGGTTGGGAACTTTGTTGTTGGAGTGGTGAGTGAACAGGACAAAAACTTTTGGTTTTTAGTCACCACATGTAATATAATTATCGTACAGTACTGAGTTTTATTTTATTTTATCAATTTTCATAAGGGTCATGTTTGAACAGCTATTACTCTCTAAATATTTACAGAAATTATGTTGTTATCGTTTCGTAGCTATATCCTTGCGTGTTAGCTCATTGGAAAAAAATTATACTTCAATGTGCAAGTTCTTGTACTATTGCGGATTCATTAAAAAAAATCAATAAATTTTTTCACAATTTTTTTTAAATTTTTATGACTTTTTTAAGTTAAATGTTTTTATATTGTTTCACTACAATAAAAGATGGTAATATCATCTTTCAAAAAACATTTTTTCACATCTGTACGACCTTTATGTCCAAAGAAATCGATATTATTTGGAAGGGTCAACTAAAATAAAAAAGTAAATTCAAAATGGGGGCTACTCCAATGTGGGTGTTTTTGTCGATAAAATTAGGTATATTTGATGACCTCAAATTCAAATGACAATCAAATACACTGTATTTTTTAACAGATTTAGATAGAGCTTGAAATAACAATTCAAAATACATAACATACTTGATTTTTTCTGCAGCAATGTTCGAGATATTAAACTTCCAAATTCCTGTCAAACATATGTAAGGATGATACTCCAATTAATCAAACATTAAACGATGTTGATAGTTGACAAATTTTCAGTGTAACAGTAAATCTACGTTTTTTCATTAAATTTTACTTTCCGTTCAGAGGGACATATTTTGTACACCTCATATAAAGAAATCAAATCCATTTTTTAACTGTGGATAGATTCTATTCAACTCAGTTCCTGCAGGTGATATTACTGTTAATCATTGCTGCCTAATCAAGTTTAAATTATCAAAATCTTCACAGCCGAAGGATTATTATCAAAGGAATAATATTTTAGAGCTGAATATCTCAAGCATTACTCATAAAATAACACTTGCCACTAAAGATTTGCAAACTGTCAACATTGTTTAATTGATTAAAGTAGCAGTCAACGCTTGCATTTGTTCAACTAGAATTTGGAAGCTCAATATTTCGAACATTGCTCTAGAAAAATATTATTTGGTAGTCGAAATAAGCAAAACAGATGTGGATTCTGTATATGATTTCATACGAGAATCGGATGAAATGCTGATTTGCGAAAAGCATAATTAAAGTAATTGGAATAAAGGTGAGCAATTCCCGAAGTGATGTTCTCACAGAAAGGGAAATTTTCTTCAGTGTAAAAGTTACAGTAGTATTTCGAAATTGCATATTTTCTGGGATCACGCGGTAATTATAAAGTAGTGCTCAAAATTGGGTTTATAACAGTTGGAGTGTAATAATATGAGTGAGAAAAATGAGACCGATAATTCCAAAGATATTCAAATATGGAACTATCAGCATATTCAGAAATGAACATGCGCACACAACACTGATTTTTTCCATTTAACTCTTATTCAGGAAAAATTCTGAAAATAACACTATAAATCTTCGAACAAACAGCAACATTAAGTATCCTTGAAATCAACAAGTCGAAAATATCGCAGTGGGTTCGAATAATTATAATCACATTTTCAGAAATTTTGTTTGAATAAGAGATATCAGATTGCAAAATACCTATGAAGCTCATTTTCCGATTGCTAAGCATTTTTTCTCCTTAATATTTGTTATATCAAAATGTTTATTATCCGACGCTGTTGAATTTTTCAATCGTTCATGATTTCAGGATTTTCGGCCTATTGCGTTGAATCCCTCATTCTATATAGTTCATTTCACTTGAATGTAATCACGAACTGGTCCAATTTTCAGGAAAAAAGGATACTTTTCATCTCACGGACTATACTGACAGGAATTTTAATGAATGCTTCTCGGAATTATGTCTGAATCTGTTGAAGGTTAAAAATGCATGCGGAAAGAAAAATTCATTCAGTGCACGAAGATAGATATTCGTTCCAATTTCCAATAATTGAGGAATTTGCTCCAGAGTAACGATGAGTTTCACGACAGGAAAATGTGGAGAATTTTCGTTATTCCTTTTCGGTGGAAATACCGCTGAAGAGAGTGCACGATTTTTTAGAAACTGCTTTATTCATATGAATATTGAATAGATTTCTGCAGTCTAGTTTGAAATTGGGAAAAAATAAGATTTGATAGTACGATAGTACTAAATAGAAAAGTCGATATGAGAAACATAGTAGTGTGAGAGGTTCAGTAGTTGACAGCCTGATAGTGATTGACGCTGTGCACATATACCGATGTAATAAACTATTGGTGCTTTCTAAGGTTTTTTCATGTGTCTCTAACTATCTCAGAATGTTTTATTTCTAGTTGGGTCAAGTTTAATTTCCTCAGGTTATCATCCTGAAAACGATCGTAAGATATTTGGCGTGAAATTTTGCAGTAGTGTCAATAAGTGTTATGTTAGAGTTTACTTAAGGTTAGCAACTGTATACAATTGCGTAAATGTTCCGATTTTTTTATGTTTCATATTCGTTAGACATTTTCTATTGTTTGGAAGGTTGGAAGGAATCTTTAATTGATGTAAGAGAATCTTTCAATGATAACTATATTAAGTTTAAAACCATATGTCAATAGCTGTATCAATAATATTACATCAAACAGTGATTGACATAGGCTTTTAGCTTAATATATAAAACATTGAAGAGTTCACTTACATCAATTAATATTTCTTGGAATCTTCCAACCAATAGAAAACTTCTAACGACTATGAAACCGAACAAAATCGGAAAATATAAGCAATTATGTACAGTCGCTATACTCAAGTAAACATATACACTCATTGACATTACTGCAAAATCTCGCGCCAAATATATAATGATGCCATTTTCAGAATGATAACCCGAGGACTCAAATAGAAATAAATTATTCTGAAATATGGGGACACAGATAAAAGACCCTAGATAGCACCAATAGTTTATTACAATAAAATCAACACCAACTCCATGGTTACCAGTTCTTTCAAACATTTCTCCTCCACATATCCGCAGGCAGGTCATTACTTCGAAAATTTGGAACAATTTAATTTTTCGACAAATTCATATCAAATACTCTCATATATTCCAGACAATAAGATTCCTCGATTAAAATCCCGTAAACCTTTTTGGTCAAATTCTTTTCTGAACTCAAATGAAAGTGATAAATCAATTTGGCAATCCGAGTGGAATTTATGTAATATACAGAACAAAGATTTAATAACTGATCCCTCGAATAAAGTTCCTGGATTTGATCTTCCAAGGAAAATATGGACTGTTCTCAATCGTATAAGAACAGGTCATGGACGTTGCAATAGTATGCTTTTCAGATGGAATTCAGTTGAGAGTCCTAGTTGCGAATGCGGAGAAGCAGAGGAGACAATTGAACACCTGATAAATAACTGTTCCATATATAAATTTCAGGATGGCTTGAGAGCTATACATGAAATTACCGATTCGTTTTTGAATTGGGTTATTAATTTCAAATCGATTTAATAGAGTTTCAATCATTTTATTTTTCTGTTCCTTTTTACTGCTTTGATTTTCTCGTTTCAGAATTCCGAAGACATCCTGGAGAGGGTTATCGTTCGGTCTGAATGAAGAAGGAATCCTTCAATATTCTAATAGTTTTTAAGTGTCATTTTTGTTGAAACGGCGAGACAGGGTTTTTTCTACTGGGGTTTTTCCCTGAGCTCTGGTATCATACGAAAAAATAGTATGGTACCCCGTTTTGCACCAACCTCAGTTAGGGATTTTTTATTTTTGTTTTATATATTGTATTATGTTAGCTCTTGATTTCAAAAGAATATATATTACATCGGTTATACCCCATACGATATCGAATTGGAAAATGTTGCTAAATTTTGAGTAACACGTTGATAAGTGTTTCTAGAATGAGTTGATTTCGAGATTTTAGTAGGTATCAATAATATCCCAGCTTTTTTCTTTTCTCGAAAATTGAGATCAAGATGTACCTATGCATTTGATGATAAAGCTACTGGAAAATATTGTCGACATCTGGACACCTCGTCCGTTCCATAGTTACGGGGGTGCTTCTCGAAAATGTGCTCCCACTTGTTTTTGAAGAAAATTTTCTATTTCTGTGAGAATATTACTTCAAGAACTTTTCATACAAAATTCAATGATGGGACAACCAATATAATTTCGCACTTAGGTAACTATAAAACGATATATGATATTCACGTGCGTTTTTTTACCATTAAGTTTTCCACAAAAATTGCGACCTAAGACACCGACATCACTTTCTGTCTGTCTTTGATAGGAATAGGACATTTCATTCGAAACTGTAGAATTTGGTTCACCCTGGTCATTAAAAAACTTGATTCAATTTGAATGAATTTTTGGACTACTAGCTAAATGAATTTTGTGGTATATTCAAATCACAAACATATGTATAACATAATTTAGAAGGATAAACTTCATAACTACATGTATTCAAATCAGTACCCACCCTTCAAATTCACCGTACGAAATGAAAAACCACCCCAGAATTCCAACACTCAACAAACGCGATAGTAAAGGTCAGTTCAACAACCTCCTCTACCGGTCCATTCTATCTTCACAACATCCAGGTATCGTCCAAAAATATGACACAGCATCACCGATATCACTGTTTCAATCTTAACGCAACCAAAAACTCGCACTGTACGTGACACTGATAACACTAAAACAGATGTCCGTTTTCGTTCCAGATTACTCAGCCTATAATAATTTAAACGATTATACCGGCCGTTGTCGAACTGTCAAACGTCAAATAGCGCGTAGCTGGTGTGGAAATGTGTACGACTTCGGCGACAAGATACTCTTGATTTTCTATTCTTGATTTCTCGGATTCCGTTGTTACCACCTATCCTATCCTACGGGACACCGGCGGTTTTATTTTATTCCCATTTCACAGACTATTTGTAAACGACGTGAGGCGACTAATTTTTTATGATCGCGGGTGCACTATATGCTTGGCCTACGGGTTTTATGTGTCTAGTTAGGAGCAATCATCTCTTTTATTGATAATGCGGTCACGACTCGGCTTTGCGATATATAGCCCATAATTTGAAATCCTTGACGGTCCTTAAATTCAGTTTTAGCGAAGAATTTATAGAGGATGTTAGAGAATGAGCGTTACAAACTTCAGAAGACGATGCATGAAAAAATAATGACGTTATGCTATATAACTTTTGTTCGCAATGTTCTTCGCTTTCCCAGATACGACCTAAAAACTGATGAAAAAATGGAACGCCACTAACACTCATTTTTGAATTCTTAGCTCAATTATTGACAATAAAATCTCCCCTGACTCTTTTCGAGTAGGGCGCCGTTTTTATGCAAAATATAAAACATTAACTGCATATTAGTTGTTACTTTAACAATGTAGGTATGTACTAGCGACGCTATTCAAAAATGATTGCAAGTTTGGAGTCTATTAGTGGCGTACCATTTTTTTCCAAAAAAAATTCGGATCATTACCTTATCCGGTCCAAAGTTCAACATAAAATTCTTAATTGCATGTCATAAAATGCGTAATAGCTACCTCACCTCATTTATTCAATAGCACCCTGTATGGAAACGAATACGACTTCGGTGACAAGCCTTTCAATTGAAACTTGAAATTGGTAAACCAGGCACAGGAAATATGAATGTTTGCTTCTTGCATTTTGTAGATGACGATCAATTTTATGGAGGTAAGTACAGATTCCCCAAAACTTGTAGGTTAAATTAGATTCATGAGGTTAATATTTTACAGATCCCAGTTTCCACAGAGGAAGCTTTTGAAAAAAACTGCTGTGCCTTTCAGAAATCTTCCTTTTGAATCTAGTATAAATAAAGGGGACAACCAGAATGTTCTAGCTCTAGTTGTGAAACTGAAAGGTTGAGACGAAGAAGTCTAAACAAAGAAATCAAAGTATAGGCCCGTTTACACGGACAGTTTTCCTGGCAGTTTTGGAGCGTTCGCTCCATTCCTTAATTCCAATCCTATGCGTGTGAATGCTAGACCATCGTGAGTCCAAAAGTGTCGATTTGATGCGACGTGCCAGATGTGCTGGTTTGTGATATCAACGTCGTATTCACACGCTCACTCCGATCTACCGAGATATGTAGCAGAAGATGCTTATCGTTCTCTCGAATTTTCGCAGTTGGAAATGTTTATTTATGTTTATAAATTTGAATTCGGCTCATTTTCACCATTACTTACATACACAATGAGGAATAGGGATAATTAAGAATTATTTATGAACATGTACTAAAGCTTTCCGTGTTTATGGAAAATAAAAAGTTATGTCATCCATTCTTATGTAATTTCTGTAGACTTCTGGATAATTTTCTCGGAGTTCCCTTAATAGAGGCATATGACCAAAACGCTCTCTATTCAACCTCCACTGCTTAAACCAAATTTTCCGAGGAGTTTTCTTCTCATCTTCATTGATGACATACAGGCCTAAACAAGCCATAGCCTTCCTTTTTCTCGAATTCATGTTCACCACACTGTTCACTTACGGGTATTCGAATCAACTGACTGGTATTTATAAGAGAGTACGGAACGTGGAGTTTCCGCCACAGCGGAAATTCCACGCTCCACTCCAAAACTGTTGTATTTTGCATTCACACGGAGAGTTTTGGAGCGTACAGTAAAATCTGCCGCATCGATGCGCGATCCAAAAGTGTTGCTCCATTTGACGACCACGCATCAATCCTCACGCTCCTGGAACGCCGTTCCGGAGTGCCGCATCGGAGCCACGCTACAGGAGCGTCGGTTCGGAGTGTACGTGTAAACGGGCTAATGCTATTCTGAAGAAAAAAGTACTGTTTGAACATAATAGAATTATGTTACATCAACTGTTCAACAAACAGAATTGTTTTCCTTTATTTCTTCAACAGCCTTTTAACCTAATCGATCTTTCACTATGGCTGAAAAATTGAATAAATGATGACGCCTACAGATTTCACGAAAAATTAACATAATTATAATATACACAGTAATACACTCGTCACTATGGATGTCTGAATTTCTGAAAAAATTGATTCATACAAAAACAATAAAACAAAATCCTTCCAATATAAATAGTTCTACGACTGCCCACCGTGGCACTGCATTCTTATTTCAGATGCCTGTAGGCAAATCAAGCTAAGCGATACGCCCTCTGGTGACAATCTGAGTAACCTTTGATATGATTCTATCATTTGGCATTGTGTTGTCGTGATTTATGTGGATTTGTAACATTAATAATAATTTTTTAAGTATGATTCATCCATTGTTCAGATCCTCAGTGTTCTTCCTGAGGAAAAAAGTATTCCAAATAAAACATTTCCATGCCTTTCTCAAGCTGGGGATAAATTTCGTGTTTGGCTAGAAGGGAAATCGATGAATGAAGTGATAAAGTGTTGATGCTTGTATCAGGCCAGGATCGCTGTGAGTGCGATCAAGTGCCTATGGGTACCTAGCCATTCTTATATCCATGGTAACGACATTGCCGATCTTCTAGCTAATCAAGGCAGATTTCAGGATGGCCCCCCTGACATTCCTGCAGATCCTAGAGAATTGTGGCCACACTTCTGTGGAGAACTCAAGACCAGTTGGATCAATAAATTCTTTTAGATATGCACTCAAAAGGGCGCATTTATGCGCACTATACTAAGCACAGTACTTTCCCGGTCCACCCCTGGTTTTCTAAATAAACCGCCCTCGCCGATTTTGCACTAGTATTTTGCGCCTGAGATCCGGCCATTGCCTGTCGCCATCCCACCTATATAGAATAGGACTCCGAGATTCAGACCTGTGTGACTGCGGAGAGTTGGGAAATATAATGCATCTCTTTTTTGGTTGTAATAATAACTTAAACAAAAGCACTCAATTATATGCTGCACTTTCCACACGTGGGTATCCTCTGCCTGTTAATATATATGATTGTATTTTTTCTGATAAATTGGATGTGCTGGATTTGCTGGTGGATTTTCTTTTTATTAGTGGCTTGACGCTTTAGTGATTTGCTTGAACAGCCTGGATTTAGTTTCCCTGTGTCTTTTTAACCTTTGTTTTTTGCTTCCTACCCTATTCCTGTTGGTCCTCCGCCTGTAGATAGCGTTGCATGAGATGAAGTCATAAACTGTGAATAATTATAAGATTGCCCTTCAGTTAACCTGACCTGGGATTGGAACTCCAAGACTCCTGATGCCCCAGGACCCAGGAATAGACATAGTAACACAGAGATTGGGTGCATAGTCTGACAGGCTGAGCCCATATTCAGACCTCTTCAATCAGGGGCACTGCTGGTTGTGGAACAGTCTGTTTGAGAAAGAAGAAGAAGAAGAAGAAGAAGTGTTGATGGATCGACGAAAAGCCTGGCAATTGAAATTTAAATCGGCGAACCAGTAACAAGAAATATGAAAGTTTGCTCCTTGCAGTTTGTATATGACGATTATTTTTATAGAGGTAAGTACGGACTACGGATTACACAAAACTTGTAGGTTAGATTAGATTCATGAGGCGAATCGTTTACAAATCCCAGTTCATAACAGAGGTTTTTTGAAAAATACTGTGCCTACCAGAAATCTTCCTGTTGGATTTACCAACAGAAAGGAGGAACGAAGTTAATGCAACTGTTCAACCAACAAAATGGTTTTCCCTAAATTCCTAAACAGCCTTTTAACTTAATTCATCTTCATTAGGGCTGAAATAAATTGAAACAAATGATGACACCTATCGTCTTCACAGAAAATAAAAATATAATAAACGCAGTAATACACTCGTTCACCATTGATTTATAAAATTTTGATATATTGATGAAAAATCCAAATTTTAATGAAGCAGATATACACATAAACAATACAACCAAATCCTTCCATGTCAATATTAATAGTTCTACGAATGCCCACTGTGGCACAGCATTCTTATTTTCAGATACTCATAGGAAGTCCTCTAATTAACTGCAGATATGAGAGGTTATCCGGAAAGAGTAAGGAAGTTGGAGGGACAGCGGGGTCCAGTTAAACCGGAGCTTTCCTAATTTAATTTCAATTGGACAGGTATAGGAATCGGGTTAGAAGGGATTAATTCACCCTCCTTTATTAATGTATGCGTGCCTTCCACCAGGGACTATGCAGTGGTTAACTCGTAAAAGCGTCCGTTTTATGGATTGGATTACATCGAATAAAGGGGATTTTCGTCGAACATGCGGTTGTATGTTTCTGAATATCAAGCGAATTCCTGGAAGGATAACATAATGACATGCGTCCAAATGGTTAAATCCTCAGAGTAAAAAGTAAACTAGAGATGCCTTTGCGCATTTTTTATGCAGCCAAGTAGAATCTGTTCTTAAACTTGTGCCGTGGCTTTATTCCGTTTTGGGATAATTCTGTCAGCTTGGCAATATCGTTCTGTTACTGTTGAATTATTCGATGCGTCGTGTTTACAATTTCGTTTCGATTTGTTTATAAACCGAATCATTTTACTGATTTAATTTAATGGCTGTTAATTGTTTCCTAAGAGTATTCCGGTGATTATAGTTATGACAAATAAGGCAAATGTTGTATAATATTCAGAAATTGTAAAAATGAAATTATAACCAGTTGTTTACTTCACCCCAGTGCGGCAGTGAAATGGTTCCAGCTCACCCTAGAACTAGGTTGATCACAATACTTGGGAAAGATACTTACTTCACTTACTATTCACGGATTTAGACATCTCTGTGTTTACTTCTTACTCTGAGGTTGAATCTTCTCGGAATGTAACAAGAATACTCAAACTGAAAGTTCCTTCTTGGTGCTCTCTTTCTTAAACCACTATCCGTCTAGTTTCCAATAATAGTTTAAAGAGGAATTCTTACAATTTCAACAACAACCCGTTCCACGCAATACACTCTTTAACGTGTAGGAATTTCCGCCTTTTTCAGATCTTGCATTCGCTGTTTTCCCATAGTTTTAATACAAAAACGTGCTTTTGAACGAGACGCAACGAAAAAATGGACAGCAACATTTCGTGATGTAGAATTGAGACGATATCCAATGTCAATTTTATGTAGATATTAATATTGAAACTACGCAGAGAGCTGAGAGGTCCAAAAGTTTGTGGAATAAAATGGTTTTTAATAAAATGAAACAAAAATCACCCATAGGTTGTCCACCGGTATGAAAATTCGGAGAACCATAAAACATTCAATGCATCAGGGAGATAATTTTATCCGTCCAGTTGAACACTGGTATATTCACAATATTCAAGTGCTTGGTTTCTGACGAAATGAATAATCTACTGCTAAAAATGTTGTCTTTTCCGAATTTAACATCCGATGATTCAATGCTCGATTCGAGTACTTCACCTTGCCTAATATACTGATTGATTTAGACCAATCTGAACGATAAGAGAAAAGCAACAACATTATTCGCAGCTGAGCTCATTCATTTCGTCTGAATCGGAGCAGGTAAATCATTCAAATATACCACTGTTTCCGATGTGATTTCCATACATAATATCCATTAAATCTATGAACAGATTTTTCTGGAGCACCGTAAAAATATTCATCATCTTTTCTGAAATTGAGCTACAGTTTTTTCCTTCTTCTCACTGACGACTCAATTCTTTTTTGGAATTGGGGACCAAAAAACACAACTTTGACTGAAGTATAGGTAACTATATATGCATGTCAGTCATTTGCAACTCCATTCTGTCTTATAACAGTACCATACTCAATTTTCTTTGACGATTTTCCTTGATTCATTCATTTCTCAAAAATCAACTTTCGTTACTTTTTGAAAAATGAATACGACAAATCTTTGGTAGCGGAAGTAACTTCTTTCTAATTTTCAAGTCTCAAGTGTGTTTCCTTACGACGAAATGCTAGCCGAAAGGTTGAATAATAAAGGCAAAAATTCTGGAAATTGCTGAAATAATATTTCAATGGTGGAATTTCACCCCAAATATCAACTTAAACTGAATGATAGAAAATATAAATAGTGAAAAACGGAAGCAAAATAAATTGAAGCCGTGCGAATTTGGCAAGTTTCGTACGATACAAGCCATGTAGACTATATGAGGCCAAACTAAAAACAGAACTGGTCACGGTTGAGCCAAAAATAATTTTTAAATTGTCCGTCTTTGAATTCTTTGGTTAGAGCGAATTCTCGGTGACCTTTTCTTCTTTTTAAGTATAAACTTCTCAATGCCTTTCTTTTGGTCAGTCGGGAGGTGAAAAATAAAATTTGTTTGTGTCCGAAATGTTATTTTTTATGCCCCAACTGGCTGAAAGAAATGCATCGAGAAGTTTATACTTAAAAAAAAGAAAAGTCATGGAGAATTTGCTGCAACCAAAGAATTTAACGAAGGAAAATTTGAAAATTATTTTCGGCTAAACCGTAACCAGTTCAGTTTTTGATGATGATATAAATTTTTTGCATATAGCGATAGACAAATCAATGATATCAAATTGAATACCTAGAAAAATACGCCAGAAACTACATCGAATTTGGAACTCCGATGAAACACTTGTGACAAAGTGACATAAGTAGGGAAATAAATACAAAAACTTCCTCACCATCTCAATTCATCCCACTTTCCACCAAATCAGAAACACCTCGTTGAACGAGAATATTCCAATTTATTCTTAACCCAGCCACAGTCAATATGGAAAGTACCCACCCACAAAATCCACAATAAACTCCTTTTCCAGCTTCTTCATCGATTACCATTCGCGAATTTTCTTCTGGCCCATGTGGCCGTTATTACAGGCGCGTTATTCGAACTTCATATTCGGCAAGAAAATGGAAAATATTCTTCGCGGTCTATTGAAATTCCCGGTCGCCGTGTATTGTATGCATATTACCGTGGGCGGTAAAACGTCCAATCTAGCCCTGTACAGTTTTCCGCCCGTATAAGAACTTCGGGTTTGGTTAACGTCCCAAAAATGCGAATTAAAAGTTCCTGACGTTGATGTTTACGTCTCGGTTCCCTACTGAAAGTGGGATAGTGAAACAAGTTATTTCCATTTAGAACCTTTCACGTTGTGGAAAGTAGATTTCAGGAATTTGGGTCAACAGGAAGGTATTTACTCTCGTGAACGTGAAATGTCCTACTGGACAATGCTATTTTTATGCACGAGCGTTATAAGTTCTATCAAATAGTGACTTTTTCAGACGATTCTGTGGTCTTCTATACTGCACAGTAAGGGGATAGTTTCAGAGAGGTTCAATTTAGATTCCTCAATGGTAAAAATACCCTGTCATACATCGGTATCTAGGTGTAAGACCGTTTCCAGCAAATTATTCCACTTAAACGACTGAAAGAATGCGAATTAAAAGTTCCTGACGTTGATATTTACGTCTCGGTTCCCTACTGAAAGTGGGATAGTGAAAGAAGTTATTTCCATTTAGATCCTTTCACATTAAGAAAAGTAGAGTAGATCTCAGGAATTTGAGACGATAGGAAGGTATATACTTACTTTGATGAACGCGAATCTCCTACTGGACAATGGCATTTGCGAGGTATAGTCCGTTCACGAAAGGTTGAGCACATAGTAGGCGTTTCTTTATTTATCTGAAGTTGGCAGTATTTGCTGTCATAACGTAAAATAAAGTCAACGTTGCCGAATGTGCCCGACGAGCTTGGGAGTTATCAGAGAACTCTATGCAATATTGACAACATTGCGTATCAATCTGACAAGAAAATTTTATTTATTTATTTAAAAATGAATGAGGGTTAAGGTTGAACCTATAAAACCCAAAAAAATAATAATATAACCACATCGAAATGAACAATTGATATAGAAAAAAAAGAAACACATTTATAGAAGAAATCTCGACAATCAATGAGGATGCCATCTATCCAGTCCATTCTTGAACGCATTGACAGTTGGAGACTCCACAATCGTCGATGGCAGCTGGTTCCATGCGTTGAACACCCTGTTGGGAAGGTATTGCTGGCGGGGCGATGATCTGAATGGTTCCTTGGATAATTTAAAGCGATTACTACGCAAACTGTTCATATTTAGCTGGTAAAGGTTTTTTATTTTCTCGCCAAAGTGACCATTCAACGCACGAAATGTGAAGGTGAGGTCACCCCTTGATCGACGCTCGGCGAAACTAGGAATGTCAAATATCCTGAGACGATCTTCATAGGATGGGCGAAAGCGGGAATAAGGCTGACGAGTGGCCCATCGTTGCACAGACTCCAGGAGAAACTCGTCGTGTTTAGTTGAAGGCCACCACACTTGACCAGCGTACTCCATACTCCAAGTTTTGCCAAGTAGATATGTTACTTGCTTCGCCCTGGCCGTAACCGACCCAACATGTTCGGACCATCCGAGATCTGAGCACACAGTAACTCCAAGATCAACGTGCTGAGTAACAGGCAGTAGTTGATGACCATCGATTGAGTAGGGATTTTTGGATTGTTCCTACCAATGTAGAGAACACAACACTTTTGGATGTTAAGTGGAAGCATCAGTCGTGGCACCATCGAGAAAGAATATCCAGGTCCTCTTGAAGAGTTTTGGCGTGTAGAAGAGCAAGGTTATAAAGCTTGGCATCGTCAGCAAACGAGGACAAGGAGGACCTGAGAAGTGGAGGCAAATCTGAAATGTATAAGACGAAGAGAATTGGGCCCAAAACAGATCCCTGTGGAACACCAGATGTTACAATTCTCTCTGTGGAGGAATGGGTGTCCCCCACCCTTACGCGGAACCTACGATTGGTCAAAAATGTCCTAATCCAGTTCAAACTTTACCTCTCACTCCCAGATGCTCCAACTTGGCAAGAAGCCGCCTGTGGGGCACCCGATCGAATGCCCTAGAGAAGTCGAGGTAGACAACATCGACGGGAGAACCGGAATCCAAAGCCTTTGTCCAGTCGGCAACACATGAAAGCAGGTTGAACGTTTGGAAGGAACCATGCTGGGAATTTGGGATCAGTTGCATTTCTGAACAGAACTGCTGCAGACGGTCGCATATGATTCTTTCCAAAACCTTAGAGACAGAAGAGAGAATGCTAATGGGGCGATAATTGGAGGAGTCGAGTTTTTTTGAAGATTGGGGTTATTGATGATGAGAGCCAATCAGAAGGGATACAAGAAAAGGCGAGTGATCTGGAGAATAGGATGTTTAAGGGAACAGCAAAAGCTTCAGCGCAGTGCCGTAATAGGCGGGTGGTGATCCCATCATTTCCGGGGCCGTATCTACCTTTAGTTCAGCTAAATACTTTTCAACAAGCTTTTGGTCAATCAGAATGTCGGAAATGTCTTGCGTTACGTGGAGGAAAACATATCGGCCGACTCGCTAACCTAAAATTTTAATATACACAGTGGAATATGCCAAATTTCCATGGCCAACCGACGGCTCAACCTTTCGTGAATGGACTTTATTAGTTCGGTAGAACTAATAAGACCACAGTATCATTCTCAGATCTGTGGTCTTCTGTACTGCACAGTTAAGGCATTTTTCAGGAAGGTGTCAGTGAGATTCTTCAATGACAAAAATACCATTTCATATCTCAGTATCCAGGTACAATTCTCCAGCTTAATATTTGACTGAAACGACAGGAAGAATTCGAATTGAAAGTTCCTGACATTGATGTTTACGTCTCGGTTACCTACTGAAAATGGGATAGTGAAACAAGCTATTTCCATTTAGATCCTTTCACATTGTGAAAAGCAAAGTAGACTTCAGGAATTGGGCTCGACAGGAAGGTACATGCTCTCGTAAAAGTGAAATGTTTTACTGGACAATGCTGTTTTCCAACTTGAGCATTATTAGTTTCACCAAATAGTGATTCTCTCAGATGATACTGTGGTCTACTATACTGCACAGTTAGTGAAAAAAATGCGAATTAAAAGTTCTTGACGTTGATGTTTACGTCTTCGTCCCCTTCTAAAAGTGGGATAGTGAAACAAGTTATTTCCATTTAGGTCCTTTCACGTTGTGAGAAGTAAAGTAGATTTCAGGAATTTGGGTCAACAGGAAGGCATATACTCTCGTAAACGTGAATGTATTATTGGACAATGCAATTCGCAAGCTTGAGCGTTATTAGTATTACCAAATAGGGAATAGTATCTCGAATGATACTGTGGTCTTCTATACTGCACGGTTAGGAAATGGATTAAGCGGGGTATACGTAAGATTCTTGAATACTACAGAAACCATGTCATACATCGGTGTGAAGAAGATTTCCAGCAAACTAGTTCACTGAAACATCAGAGAATGTTGAGCAGCGTGTTGGAAAATTCTGATTACAAACGAAAAGATAGAATAAGCTCATGAAAATTTCAAAAATGTGGTGCTATTGGTAAATCCATCGATTGAAACAATAATTTTTCTTTCGATGGATGAGCATGAAAACAAATTTTGAGCAAAAACAATATCTAGAATATTCGTTTTATGGAACATACGATGAAATGGAATGAACAGTGATCATAACTGCTTGTAAGTTTTAATTTTTTACGAGAAAAGTATCGGACTTTTGCAGGAGAGTTTTTTCTCCAGAATTGATGGGGAAACCATAGGAGAATTTGATTTTTCGAAAATGTATCCCACGAAAACAAGTTTTGAACGCAAATCATAGGGGGTCGTTATTTTTAACCCTTAATAAAGTTATGAGATCTAAAAAGATTATGTGAGTAATATCTACTTAGTGATTCATATTATGTATATAGTTTTATGACTCAGTGCTTTTAAGCTGTAAAAAATATAAAAACTGTCAACTCCTCATCGCCTTCCAAAGGCTGTATCTATCCCTGCTTATTTTCATCGAGGAATCATCTTCCAGTCCCTCGCATTTGTTCACAGACACCCTGTATAAATAATTATATTAATAAACTATTATTTCGAAGCTTGAAAATACTGTATCTACCTACTCATATCTCTATCACATTTCCTTATATGAATCATTGGTTAGCGCGAAAATCGTTGTTTTTCTAACACCTTTAACAACGCGATAAAATAGCTCACAACACCTATTGTCTTGAAAATCTTTAATGGCCATATTTTCGAATTAATTTCGATATCGATCACCGAATGACTCAAGTTGTACAGCCTTATCGTGTTATTGAACGTCAATAACAAAAGCTCAGCACACAGCTTATAAGTATAAGGATAAGCGAAGAAATTGCCAGTTTACAGTGAGCACCCATTGAACTAGTTCACAGGAGCTATCAAATCGGTATGTACAATATAACATTTTTCTTTCATGTTTGCGCCTTGATTAAAAAAAAAAATAATACGCTAAGTTATTGTGAAATTTTGACCCGGAAGTGGAAACTCAAAATTTTGATCGTAGATTTGGGGTTTTATAGGTTTATATGTTATTAAAGACAGCGACTGATGGTCAAGATATTCAGGATCATTAGTCGCTTGATTAATAACCAAGTGGATTACAAGATTTTTCCGACGATCTCAACATGAATTATGTATACATTCTTGACTGAAATACATTCTCATTTTGTACAAGACATACACATGACATAATGGAATTTCTGTGTTTCTATGTTCCCGTAGAGTTTTGACATTTCTTGTATTCTGAATATTTTGTGTAGGGTTGCCATGAGGACAGCACATTAAAATAGCATAAATTGAGTATTAAAGTCGGTCATTAATTTTCAATTTCGTACACATTGAAATCACCGTTTATTACGAGGTCGGCGGAAATAGTTATTTAATCAACTAAGTTATTAAAGATAGCGACTAATGGTCGAGATATTTTAATGCGTGAACGGAGCGAACGCGTTGATAGTTCGGGACCATTAGTCGCTAGATTGATAACCGTGTTGATTGAAAGATTTTTCCGACGATCTCAACACGAATAGTGTATAAATTCTTGATTGAAATACATTCTCATTTTGCACAAGACATACATTTGACACAATGGAATTTCCATGTTTCTATGTTCCAGTAGAGTTTTGACATTTCTCATAGTGCTTCTGAATACTTTGTGTACGGTTGCAATGAGGATTGCACAATGGCTAAAAAAATTGAGCAATTAAATGGATCATTAATGCTCAATTTCGTACACATTAAAATCCCCTTTTATTTCGAGGTCGGCGGAAAAATCAGCCAAATCAGCCGAACATTCAAGAGTTATCCAAAGCCTGAGAACATTTTTTTCCACAACTAAGTTACTGAAATTTAGTATCGAGAAATGAAGATATGAAAAATTAACAGATATTTTCGCATCAAACATTCGGTGAATAATAGTAGTAAAATATTCGATAAATTTTAGGAAGCAAATCAGTCTTTGGCGAGGATACTGTACATTTTTTTCTAGGAAAACTTGTTCTTGAAATCTTACGTTAAAAGTATTTGTTAGAGAATAGTATTTTTAAGTAATAAGGTTAGAATGAAAATCCGGAATTTCTTTTAAAATAACAGAACTATATTTTCTTCACGTGTGTTGAATGAAATTGTTGAATTCGGATCAGATATAGTGTTCCTGTTTTTGATCGTTCGTTCTAGTTCAACGAGTACTATATCATTTTCCCAAATGTCTGTAATTTTCGAATTTTGAGCCGAAAATTGTCTCGAACGATAGGGTTCGACTCCCTGATAACGAATCCGTGGTTAAATTCAATTCTGTCCACTAAGGCTCGAAAGCCCCTGCTCAGGACTTCTCTTATATTTTTTCAATTGAAATGGGTTAAAACATTAGTAGTCAGAAATTAATCGAATATATTTAAATGACCACATTGAAGTCACTGTGTCAACTGATTCGCTTCAATGTAAAAGTAAAATAGCAGCAACGACATAGATCTTCTCAGAGAGTACATTCATGTATTAAACCTTCTGTGTTAAGCGAAATTTTCAGTTTGTTCCGCACTTTACATCAAATATCTATTTTCTTCCGTCGATATCAAAATAAAAGGTGATTTTATTGTGTACGAAATTGATCATTAATGGCCTATTTTGATGCTCAATTTCTGCTATCTTGATGTGCATTCCTCGTGGCAACCGTTAACAAAGTATTCAGAAGCCCTAAGAAATGTAAAACTCAACTGGAAGACATGAACCTACAATACTGACTGGAAGTTGAACTTTCTTTCTGTCAACTTAGAAAAGTGAGGTAACGGCCGCCATTTGTAGTTTGGGATGAAACTCGTATATTTTGACGTTCTATTTTCATGTTCTGTGTTCTATTCCATCTGTGATCGAATTTTCGTTGAAAAATTGACACTTCTCAAATCCAAACCCAATTTGCAAATGGCCGCCGTTTGCCTCAAAATTTTTGACAGGTTCGTCATCTAGTAAGTATTATAAAACTATGCTGGAAGATAGATACATAGAAATTTTATTATGTCAAATGTAAGTCTTGTGCGAATTGATACACAATTCATATTGAGATCGTCGGAAAATCTTGTAAACAACTCGGTTATTAATCGAGCGACTAATGGTCTCAAGTATTAACGCGTTTGCTCCGCTCACGAGTTAAATATTTTGATCAATACTCGCTGAATTCAATAACCTAGTTTCAAATAAAAGGTGATTTCACTGTGCACGAAATTGATCTTTAATGACCCATTTTAATCGTCAATTTCTGCTATTTCAATGTGCAATCCTCATGACAACCGTTCACAAAGTATTCAAAAGCACCACGAGAAATTTCAAAACTCAACTGGAACATAGATACACAGAAATATTATTATTTTATTTCATTAACGCCCACGCGTTAAAATATCTGGACCCTTAGTCGCTGACAATAACCTAGTTGATTCAATAACTATCAACATCTCATTTCCATGATGAGTTGAAATAAATAACACCCACTTCATTGGTTTTTTACAGATAAATCAACTGAACACCAAAAAGAATGTCGCTAGAAAAGATGGAGAAAGATATCAAGCGCATGGTGAACGCATTGAGTGAAGCTAAAAAGAAGGTTTCCGCCGCTTCATCGTCTGATGACTTGACAATCGATGAAGGACCCACTTCGCAGCTCCCAAGTGCCATGTTGGACCCGAAACCCTCCAATGCGTCCCCCAATTCCTGCAGAAATTCCTGTAGAAATGAGGAGAAATCAAGCACCCACACTTCCTCCAGGGTTCCAAGGTGATTTTCAACAACTGCAGGCAATTCTTCATGAGCAGAGAATGAGGTCCAATCCACAGCTGCTGCAGGTCGCAGCAGGTATTCCTCTAAACATTCAGCAGGTTCCCCCAGTGCCTAGTATGAGTGCTGCATATAATCAACTATATGTCAGGGATCCTAATTTCAACCCATATGGTGGTGGCGTCATGGACCCCAGCGGACATATTCCGTTCTTTAAGGGTGAGAATTTTTCGAAATATTTCAGTTTTTCTTAATTTAATGCTGTGTCAAATACTTTCAGTTCCTGGTGGCTGCTTTATGGTGGTCCACGCGACAAACCAGACAACTCCGCTTCTGCATGCAACATTTGGTAAATATATACAGTGGAATCCGCTTATAATGACATTGAAGGGAAATTGTGAAGACGTCATATTAACCGGACGTCATATAAAGCAGAGTTTCGACAAAATAGATGGTATTATTTCTAGGGGGTTTGAATCGACTAATCCAGCTAGCAGAGCAATCAAAGTTTGAGTTGCCAAAACCAGAGGCGAAAACATTGGCCTTTTCTTGTAGCATAGGGCCGGTGATAGGTATTCCTTTGTTTCTTGTGATTTTGAACCATTGCAATAACGTTTGATCAATGTTATCAGGTTGTGATTTCCGAAGCTTTTTTGATTTTAAAACATTTAATTGAATGATTCCTTAATTCGGTTCTTGTTTTTTAAAATCATTAAAAGTGACCGTGACCAAATTCTTTTGCGAGAGCTGAGTTGGACTTACCATTTTCTAGTTTGGCTAAAATTGCACCTTTCTCCTCAATAGTGAATGCTTTACGACGTTGCGATGTCATTTCGGCAACACTATCAACGGTATCAACTAGACTGAAAAATAAAAACGAACATGTCGGTACGCGTACCTAGGTATATCACGTATCCAACATCCTATGGAAAGGGATGAATTGGTTAGCGAAAACGATCGAGCCGTCACTATAACCGAAAAAATTCTTCGAATTAGGTCATAAAAACCGACATGTCATTATAGACGAAGTCATTAAATCCGAACAATGTTACAAGGAGTTTTATATGAAAACTAAACTTAACACTGCAATTGCGTCATATTAAGCGGTTGGTCACTATAGCCGGCGTCATAATAAACGGATTCTACTGTACTTATTATTATATCCTTAATTATTTGCTGAATGTTATCATTTAAGTTTTAATAATGGGTATAACAGCAATATTTTTTATTATACTCTTTTTTCTTGGCTCGAGCTTTCGAGAAATATATTTTTTCTTCGTCAGGAGAACTACAATAAATTACAATAAAGTAATGGAAACATATAACTTATATAAAGATTGTAAACCTAAAAAAACATAATTACACCAGAACCTGAAGAACTGATTGAGTAAGAATTGAAGAAATTTGTAGTATTTCCATTCCATGATAAAATAACCAGCAGATTGATAGAATTAGTTCCCAAAGTAAAAAATCAAAATTGCCATAAAAAATGTTAAACCTATTAGAAAGATCTTCACTTAATTGAAGGATAAGATTGACAACCTCAATAGATCTAACGTGGTTTACATAATCAACTGTAATGATTGTGATAAATGTTATATTGGCCAAACAAGTGCAAAATTAAAACAAAGAATTGCTTTTCATAAAAGTAATATAAGGACTCAAAAAGAAACATGTGCTCTAGCTATACATTCTTTGAAAGAGCTACATCAACCAAATTTTATAGATGTAACAATAACTGATACCGAGAAAGATTTACAAAAAACGAGTTTTCTTGAAATGGTACGAATATCACAAAATTACAAGAGTATTAACTCAAGAAAAGATATAGATGGTCTCAGTTCAATTTTGTCTTATCCGATCCATTTAGATTTTATGAAGCAAAACAGAATTAATGACTTGATCCAAATTTCGATAGTTGGAAAATCAGAAGTGTGAATGATGTCAAGTAGACATTTATAATCAAATTTAAGTTTAGTTTTTTCATTCCAACTTATTGATATTTTTAAGGAAAACCAAACAACTAGTACCTATTTATTCTCAACTTCGTAAGTTTACAATCTTATATAAGTTATACATCAGTGTTAATGAATATAATGTTAATCTTGCAAAAAAATGAAAGTTTAAAAAGTTCCAACTAAAATACCCTTCGCCCCCCCCCAAATGATAGGATTGTGCTTGACATGAAGAAATAAATTATAAAAATATTTTTTCAGTCACCGGATCCATGAACGGGCTTCAGTTTGAACAAACACAACTGCCCGTTTACAGCTCTCATCAAATTGTGGCAATACACATGGGGCCGTACCGCTTGGAGAGGGAGGAAATCAATGGTATTTTTGCCTTTGCGAACAGTACCAGGACCCAGGGAAGATGCAATCCTCCAAGATATACTACTCGTAAACGTTAGTCAGAAAAACTTAATTTTTCTTCGAATGAAAAAAGCTACTTCTGGTAGAATTCAAAATTCATTTTTGAGGTGACTTCGAAATTATTTATTCAATTTACCATCCATGAATTGTCTCAAACTTGATTTCAAATTAAGTATCTCTATAAATATGCGGAATGTTCAAATCACATTCACGAATGAATTGAAAATTATTTTTAATTTTATACTTAAATTTTTGTCTAGTCATTATTTCGATCAGAAAGCGAATTAGATATGTAAACTAAAGATTTATCATTTATCTGATTTGAGGAATTTTATTTCAAACCTAGAGAGTACTCAATAATTCAAACTTCATCAACAAATAAATGTTCTAACAGCTAAGAGCCGACTCGACACCTGTTATTCACGGTGTATCTACCTAACACCGAAAAAATTAATCAATGATTCCTCAGATCATTTTATGAAAAAAAGGTCCCCATAAATGTAGGTCCAGAAATGCATTGTTTCAACAACCGGTTTTATCGAAAAACTGGCTGAAACTGAGATACATACTTGGAACTAACAATTATTTTTAAATTCTTCGTTCAATTTATGACGACAAATCTCTTCTGCCTTTTTTTCGTGTGGTCCATTTTCAATTGAAGAAACATTTTTGTACAACTGTCTAAAAACTTGACTTTTCTTCATCGCTATCACAATTATGGGGAGCTTCTCCATAAAATGATCTGAGGAATTACCCTTTCAGTTTTCGGTGTTATTCAGATATATTGTTGAATCAGTGAAGTAAATGTAAAAATAGGTATCTTATATAAAAAATTGCATTCATAATTTAAGCTGAATAAGAAAATAGTTAAAAAATCGGAGAACGCCATGCACTGGCAATAATTCCCTTTCAGAACAAAACATTATCATATCTTTATAATATTAATGATGAAACATTAATTGAAATATTATTTGAGCTATTTCCATGATTATCGCTTCTTCAATTCAAGGTTTCGGTCAGCATTCCCAGTTGTCTTCAGGAGAAACACTTCAGACTTGTAAATTTCAAACGAGCAACTTTAATCACTCTTTGACAAACATTTTAAAAATAGTGATGAGAGCAGCTTTTCTGAAAGTTACAAATCTAAATCGTTTTTCCTGACGACGGCTGAATAGATGTAGCAAAAAAGATGAAAGTAACCCAAATAATATTCAAATAACTATTTATTTCAAAGTTTAAATTGTACAAAAGTCAAAATTGGATTATAACTGAAAAACGAATGAAAATAATGTAGTTAGCGACATTTTGAATTTCTCGAAAATGTTTCATTCGTTTTCTTCTATCTTTTAGCATTAAGAGTTCATTGAATTTGGCCTACCCAGATCACATATGAATTAAATAAGAATTGAGAGATTGTACAAAAAAATCACAATTTTGTAACAGACTTGCTGATGATATTTTTACCTTGTATTATACGAATTATGTTGCAGAAATGTAATTTATCATTTAATTTAGAAATGTTCCTCATTTTATTGGTGGACTAGATCCACCTGAAATGATGACCAAATAAGTATTTAGCAGTTATAAGATTTTCAACGTATGTACTTAACCCTTTCAATCCTTTCAGTTGCACTCACTTAACAGAATTTTAAGGACAAACAGAGAGCAAACATACTTGCTCTATTCGATCGTTTGCATTTTACATTATATTCTAGATTCTACACTAATTCTGAGAATTTTTTGTTGGGGTACTTGCTGAAAGCAAGGATAAACTGAGGGTTGAAAGGGTAAATACGATCTTGTGTTTTTTTCAGTATTAACATAGTGGTAGTGTTTCCATGTATTGATTTTAATATTAATTTGTTCTGATGATAAATAAAACATGAGAAAATGCTAATTTATTTCTACTACATCAAAGCTCCAATCGAGTATGAAAGTTATACCAATACAATGATTTTTCCGTTTTTTGTGATACAGATAATCCTCGGATAATCCATAAAGAATATTCAAAGAGGAAACATCTATAACTTTCTTCGGAGTTGATCAGGTTAAAGTTCTAGAATGTCATCTAGATAAACACTGGCTTGGTGCCGTTCTCATATTTGGTTCGGCTGTATAATAACCATTCAAATTTATCTAATTATAAAATTTACGTGTCATAGTTTTAGTTACCGTACTCCTCCGAAACGGCTTCACCGATTTTTAAAAAATTTTATACGCATATGCAGTAGGTCTGAAAATCGGCTACTATCTATTTTCCATACCTTAGTGATAAGGTTGTTCAGCCTTAATTTTTTTCTTTAATTTTTGAACGACATTTTTGGTTTTTTTTTTCATAATGTGAGTTTTAAAAATACATGCAACCCTATATTTTCATTTTTCTACCACCAACCCCTATTTTTTTACAGCCATTTTAGTAATTTAATCATTTTCATCCCGCTCGATAACTAATCTATTATGGTGTTCTCAACTGTACTTCAATTCAAAATCTTAATTCTTTTAAAGAAAATAAACATTTACTTTTATTATTAAAGTTTAATCCTGATTCCTGATATATATTTAGTGTTACCAATCATAGATTAGCTATCGTAGATAAAGTTTAGTATTGAAATAAGAATTAGTGCGTTAATAGGAACGCAGGTATAATATAAACAATGAAAGCAGAGAATAATATTAATTGATAAAAATCAACCAATATTAAACCCATACTTCGGAACTAATCCTGTCAACGCACAAAGAACATGCATGGTGGTAATATCAAACGGAGCATCCATAGATAGCTATTTCGCCCTATTTGGGGCTCATCAGTATGGAGGAGCTCAGTCTGAAAGGCATTATAGTTTGTATGAAAAACGGATAAACATCTCGCGACTTCGTTCAACGTTCATGCATTGGAGGTAGGTGTTCGTAAGGATCCCAAGAGATGGCGTCTTGTTTCTGTTAATACTCAGAGCTGGGCGACATTTCTTCAAGTAAGGGAACCTAGAATGCCTTTCAGACTGAGCTCCTCCATACTGATGAGCCCCAAATAGGGCGAAATAGCTATCTATGGATGCTCCGTTTGATATTACCACCATGCATGTTCTTTGTGCGTTGACGGGATTAGTTCCGAAGTATGGGTTTAATATTGGTTGATTTTTATCAATTAATATTATTCTCTGCTTTCATTGTTTAGTATTGATTTATCACTACAGTTGAACTACCAGCAAGACGCAGAGGGGCAAATTTCAGTAGTAGAACAAAATATTCTAGAGTCTTGCGAGATAGAAAAGCACATAGATCAGGCGAAAGAATCCACAGAAAAATGCAGATATGCCGTGTGCGTGTTTACATGGCGAAATTGCGGTAGCACAATCGCAAGAGCCAAGAAATGAGAGAAATCAACGAAGAAGATTTGAACAAAAAGAAGAGCGCAGATTCGTAATCGATAGACGCAGAACATCAAACCAGAAAAAAAGATAAGTATTATCTACAAATAATGTAGGTAAATGGCGAAGCAAGGTGTGCCGGGACAGCTAGTAAACATATAAAATTTCGAATCAATATTCCATTTGAATTTTCACCAACAAGTTCTTGAAACCAGAGTTTCAAATCAGTACACTTCAGATGTACAGTATCATTCACCTCGATATCGCCTGGAAAAAGAGTGGAAAAATCAGGAAATCGATGTTGATATCGGAAACGTTTAAGGGTTTTCCCGGAAGACAAGGAATCAGTACAAGTTTACGAGTGCGGTAGGGTCCGATGCTTGTCAACAGGGCACTTCACAACATTCCGCTTGTTCCCTATTTCCTCTTCACTTTTGTTAGACCGGATGTCTCGCCGCGGCCTGGAGGATTCATAAAGAAGGAAAGGGACGAAGAACACCGGCTGCATTTTGCCCGTGGACTTTCTTCAATGTCTGCTGTAAAAAACTTACTTAATTCATCCCTTTTTTGAGTGTCCGTTCTACTTAAACGAGTGTTATATCGTTTTGCACAAATGTCTATAGTTTTCTAATTTTGAGCCGAAAATGGTTTCAAACAATAGAGTTCGATTCTCTGATGAACAATCCGTGGTCAAAATCAATTTGTCCGTGGTGCCGTACATGGAGTTCCATAAAATATATCGGACAAAACAAAACCTATTGCGATAAAATGTTGCGGTTACAGCTCATTATGAATCTCATGCTAAATTTTGTGGCCATAGTGTGAACAGAACCGTAGAAAATTCAATTAGAATATTGAAAAGAACAAACTTCATATTTCCATAAAAAGATATTCGATTCTAGTGAAATCTATTTTGTGTATGAAGATTGATATACTGAATGTTCATGCAAAATTTTGTGACCATAGTGCTGACATAACCATAGCAAATTCAATTCGAGTGAAATATTTTAGAGAATGGAGAATGATATACAGAATGTTCATACAGAATTTCAAGAGGATCGCATCATCAGAACTATAGAATTTAATTATTTTTAATAACCTATTTATTTTTTACATAGTTAATTTTCTGAATATAATTCCGATTGTGCGGAGTCCCATATAAATTTCGAGGTAGTGGTCTGATGCTCAACCAATGAACGAGCGCTCGAAAGCTCCTGTTCAGGGCTTTTTAAACATTTTTTCGTTTGTAATCTAATTGACATAACGAAGATATTGAATTTGCACAAGGTTTTACCCCCAAGTTTCACATACCCAAACACTGCAAATTTGGGTGCACCAATTTGTTTTAAATGAAAAGCGTACTCTTGGTTCATTGCTCTTAAGTGAACAGTTTTCAAGGAAACTGTGATTTTATGATCAAAAACAATTTACTGACGCTTTGTAAATTTAATTTAATTGATAAAATTATTAGTGATAATTAATGAGTTGTCCAATCTCATCAAAACTTGACAACTAGGTTTTCAAATTCAAATTGCAGTTATTTTTCATCATTTTCGATCATTGAATGTTAGTTTTCTCGAAAACGAAAAATTAACCAAGAGTGCTTTTTTTTATGCAAAACACATAGGCGCACCCGAATTTGCTGTGTAAATTCAATATCTCCACCACTGACACTTCTTATAAAACCGTGTTAAGTGCAAAAAATATAAAATATTGACACCCTGTGTCGCTGAAACGAAGACCCGGAGGAAGATATGGAAGAGGAAATTTTATTTATCATGAGGAATCTACAATTGGCCGTTGATACAATTAACTACACCAGAAAAAAATCGAGAAGTTCATTTAAGCTTTCATAATCGCCATAAAATGGCGAATGAAAAGTCGTTATGTTATCAGATCAAAATTTTCAATAGACAAATCCTTTTGAAGGCTGAATTGTGCCCGTGAGTTACCTTATTACTGTATCGTATAATATAACTTGGTGCAGCACAGCATGGTTACAACTTCACACCACGAATAAAAATTCATTTCCTCCACTAAATAAAACTCATGAATACCGAATTTTTATGCCTCGACTAGGTGAAAATAGAATGAAAAACACGGCATTAATTTCGTTTACGAAGTAATAATTTATCAGTGGTATGATTCGAGTAATATGAAAATGAAGCAAATGAACTACTATGATGCTATGAAACGTATCTTCCTGACAAAATGATCCTAAATGAAAGTGTACGGGGTCTTTATAAATGATTGTAACGTCGTAGGTTGCTTTGGAAATTTTTCATCTTATTTTATCTTACAAATTAATAATTCCAGTCATATTATTCGATTTCTTTCGAAATTACCAACCTAAACTTACAGTATCGTTTGTTCAAATTAAAGTTCACATTAGAATATAAATATTTATAATGGTCCAACGCCAATTGCGCTGTTATAATCATTTATAGAGATCCTGTATATTCCTTAAAAACAGTCTTATATTTTGCGATGCGCATTTCCGATAAATGTCAAAAATATTCGCGACCTTCGTTCAAATGAATGCACACTGAGTAGAGCATTGGGGCCGGGGCTAAAAGTACCGAATAACAAAAACTTGGAGGCGCCGGGCATCGATCCCGGTACCTCTTGCATGCTAAGCGAGCGCTTTACCATCTGAGCTACGCCCCCTGTGGAAATATCAAATTCGAGGTGGTACTGCTGGTACTTATGACCCACATATTCCGAAAACAATCAAAAGTACCAAAACTTTCACCCAAAACAAAAATATGGAGGCGCCGGGCATCGATCCCGGTACCTCTCGCATGCTAAGCGAGCGCTCTACCATCTGAGCTACGCCCCCTGTGGAAATATCGAATTCGAGGTGGTACTGCTGGTACATATGACCCACATATTCCGAAAACAATCAAAAGTACCAAAACTTTCACCCAAAAAAAAATATGGAGGCGCCGGGCATCGATCCCGGTACCTCTCGCATGCTAAGCGAGCGCTCTACCATCTGAGCTACGCCCCCTGTGGAAATATCAAATTCGAGGTGGTACTGCTGGTACATATGACCCACATATTCCGAAAACAATCAAAAGTACCAAAAATTTCACCCAAAACAAAAATATGGAGGCGCCGGGCATCGATCCCGGTACCTCTCGCATGCTAAGCGAGCGCTCTACCATCTGAGCTACGCCCCTGTGGAAATATCACATTCGAGGTGGTACTGCTGGTACTTATGACCCACATATTCCGAAAACAATCAAAAGTACCAAAACTTTCACCCAAAAACAAAAATATGGAGGCGCCGGGCATCGATCCCGGTACCTCTCGCATGCTAAGCGAGCGCTCTACCATCTGAGCTACGCCCCCTGTGGAAATATCAAATTCGAGGTGGTACTGCTGGTACATATGACCCACATATTCCGAAAACAATCAAAAGTACCAAAACTTTCACCCAAAAACAAAATATGGAGGCGCCGGGCATCGATCCCGGTACCTCTCGCATGCTAAGCGAGCGCTTTACCATCTGAGCTACGCCCCCTGTGGAAATATCAAATTCGAGGTGGTACTGCTGGTACTTATGACCCACATATTCCGAAAACAATCAAAAGTACCAAAACTTTCACCCAAAAACAAAAATATGGAGGCGCCGGGCATCGATCCCGGTACCTCTCGCATGCTAAGCGAGCGCTCTACCATCTGAGCTACGCCCCCTGTGGAAATATCGAATTCGAGGTGGTACTGCTGGTACATATGACCCACATATTCCGAAAACAATCAAAGTACCAAAACTTTCACCCAAAAACAAAAATATGGAGGCGCCGGGCATCGATCCCGGTACCTCTCGCATGCTAAGCGAGCGCTCTACCATCTGAGCTACGCCCCCTGTGGAAATATCAAATTCGAGGTGGTACTGCTGGTACATATGACCCACATATTCCGAAAACAATCAAAAGTACCAAAACTTTCACCCAAAAACAAAAATATGGAGGCGCCGGGCATCGATCCCGGTACCTCTCGCATGCTAAGCGAGCGCTCTACCATCTGAGCTACGCCCCCTGTGGAAATATCACATTCGAGGTGGTACTGCTGGTACATATGACCCACATATTCCGAAAACAATCAAAAGTACCAAAACTTTCACCCAAAACAAAAATATGGAGGCGCCGGGCATCGATCCCGGTACCTCTCGCATGCTAAGCGAGCGCTCTACCATCTGAGCTACGCCCCCTGTGGAATTATCGAATTCGAGGTGGTTCTGCTGGTACCTATGACCCACATATTCCGAAAACAATCAAAAGTACCAAAACTTTCACCCAGAAACAAAAATATGGAGGCGCCGGGCATCGATCCCGGTACCTCTCGCATGCTAAGCGAGCGCTCTACCATCTGAGCTACGCCCCCTGTGGAATTATCAAATTCGAGGTGGTACTGCTGGTACATATGACCCACATATTCCGAAAACAATCAAAAGTACCAAAACTTTCACCCAAAAACAAAAATATGGAGGCGCCGGGCATCGATCCCGGTACCTCTCGCATGCTAAGCGAGCGCTCTACCATCTGAGCTACGCCCCCTGATATAAAATAATGTATAAAATTTTTTTTTGTGTATAAGCGACCCGAATTGTGTTCTGCATAAATGCCTGTGATGGGCGTGGTACCGCACTTGCACGGTCCCATTCCAAACCAGTATTCAAATACTGGTTTGATTGTTCATTCAACAAGCTGATCTGAATTCATTCAGTTCACTCTCGTTTCTTTGGCAATATGCATGGTCCGTCTGAAACAAGAGTTAAGACGTCGCATTCCGAAGTGTTGAATTTATTTGTTTATTAAGTTTACATAAGAATACAAACAAGCATGCACTCAAAATTAGTATCCACATAAATAAATCATTTCAAACTTTTTCATTTAAAATCTCTAGAAATTCTTCCTAGAAGATTTAGAAGAGCGAATTAAGAGTCTTTCACGAATACCATCATTTTTATCAACATCCAAGATATAACGACTGATCAGTTAAATTATATTATATAGAACGAAATGAAAATTCATGCGTGTGAGGGTAACGCGGGTATAATATGAATCGAATTCAATTTCGGAATAATGATAAAAAATGCGTGACCAACTCATGTTATGATAAAAATATCTCATATTAAATGATATAGTTTTTAACGAGTAGGTCAAGATTCAGAATTTTTTTCTTGGCGGAAAGTGATGTCCTTCTCGGCTATTCGGCAGAATGCTAGTTGAAAAAAATAAGATTGTGTCTTTATTGGTTAATAATTATGTATGATAGTTTGATATTCAGAAGTAGCATTCAATCTTTTATTGTCCCATTTTTCACAGCATTCATTAAACTTGTGATTTAAACACACTTGCATTTCACCTCCTGTATTTCTGAGTGTGAGTTTTTCCTATCACTATAATATTATTATAGTCAAGGAAGTTTATCAATACTTCCATTTGAATTTTGTTGGTTTTCTTATCTCGCAACATTTTTTAATTTCACATTACAAGAATTTGAAAACACAGAAATGTCATAACAAATCTCGAAACAATAGTTCCAATATCATAAATTACAGTGTTGCTAGCTCTCAAATAGCATCACACCAACAGCTTCAGCTATTTGGCAGAATGCTTCAGCTAGTTGAAAGAAAATAAGAATGTGTACTCATTAATTAATATTATTAATTAATATTTGTGTATGAAAATGTCTCACTCAGAGAAAGCATTCAATCTTTTCTTGTTCCATTTTACACAGCATTCACAAAATTTGTGAGTTCAACCCACTTGATATTTACCTCCTGTATATTTCTAATGGGTGGATTTTTCCTGTCACTTTAATTCTATTATATTCAAAGGAGTTTATCAATATTTACATTTGGGGGGGCTGCAGTCCCCCCAGAGATCAATTTCTTCGTTATTTCTTTCTTCTTTATTCTTTTGAAAATTTCGTTATTTGTTGTATCATCAAAAATTGTTCAGTTCAGCTCCCCCCCAAAACAAAATTCTGGCTGCGCCACTGCCGTAGTCATATTGCTATGAATTTGGTAGATGGCAATATTGCTTGCGAACAAAATCGCACCGAGTACCGTAGCCATATTGCTTTGAATTTGGGGAAATATTGTTAGAAAAAAGATTCATAGCAATATGCGAACAGAATAGCCCTGAATATGTAAAAATTGATGTCTCACTGTCAAACCAGTAAAATCAACACCTCTTCATCAAGCAAATCCACATTCCCATAATATCTTATATGCCCTATAAATACAAGATAACTTTCAGATTAATAACAAAGTTCCCCTTTGTATAAGAAGGCGAAGGAACCATGAACTAAGAAGCCAGATAATGCAGATCTCGGCAGTAAACAAGACTTACCTGTTGAATCCAGCCGGGCAAGGCCGGATCTGGCCGGAAGGGATTTATGTTATTGCTTACCAATACAATATTTTTGGAGACAAATTTTCTCTCCGACCGTGTTCGTATTCTCAGTTTTCCTTAATAGGATCGTCATAGCACAAGCTTTGAATTGACATTTCACAGAAATTCCCGAGATATCGCTAGTAGTCCGGTCTATTTAGACCAAAAAATGAGAGTGAAGTTACATAAAGTCCCAACAAGCTGAATTTCAGTGAAATTGTTCAAAATATAATTTTAAACAATGTCTAGAAGTTCCCCATCATTCCCCTGTAAAGGAAAAAATTTAATTCAAGGTCAAAGGTAAAAAAATGAGTTTTTTTTGCGATTTTCAGCAAAACGGTAAGTTTTATTGAGGGAATATTTCTTGGCTTCAGGACTGTGGGGTGAATTAACACACTTTTTTAAATAGCCGACGTTTCGATCCTTTTTTGGATCTTCTTCAGGGCAATTTGGTCTGGTGTATTTGGACACGGTGGATGTTTAGTTTCATTTATTCGTCTTTGTTTACGTGTCTTGTTGGTGGTATGTTACCGTGGCCAGTCACTATGATACTGATCACGGAAACATCTCAGACAAAAATTGTAGATCATAAAATTATCTATAAGAAATGTATCAATACTTTTTTTCTTACGAGCCACCGTTTCTGAGATATAACGATTCAAAAGTTATAAAAAACGCGCAAAGTACACTATCTCATAGGTGGCGTGGAAACGTGTGCATATTATGACGATAACGACTTTTATAACTTTTTGAAGCCACCACTAAACTCTTCATAGGGAATTGAGGGTGAGCTAAACCTCAATTGGAAGACAATATGTCCCTCTACATAATACTATAGTTTTAAAATTTTTGGTGATTCTCACAAGTATTTGCAAGGCATTCATAATTATTGTACAATTCTCTCGTAAACTATATCTTGTACGAACGATCCACACTTGAAAAACAGCACCAAGAAGCAGTGATATTCACGGAAGTACAGGGTCTTAATAAATGATTGTAACAGCGCAGTTGGCTTTGGATTGCAGAATACCAATCTCTAACCAATAAGAGCCTAGCATGATCACAGAATTCTGTGGTTTGCATAATCCAAAGCCAACTGCGCTGTTACAATCATTTATAGAGACCCTGTATTTATATTCCTCGCAAAAACTTGGCCACATGTGTACATCGATTAATCACCTGCATAAAATACAAAAATACGAATGTTATCAGTCATTTGAGTAATTTTGAATGGTTTAGTTGAATACAATTTTCAAACTGTAGTGTTCGTGTAGACTGTAGAGGGACATATTAGGCCGTATTCATAAAAATGAAGTATTTCCTTCTAAGTTAAAGGTAGAAGTTAAAGGTAGAGGTCCCAAGGAGAAGGTAGAAGGAAAAGGTTTAGCTTTACTTGGTATTCATAATCTTTTCCTTTTCTTTGCAAGCAAATCCTCACGAAAAGAGGAAAAGGTATAGAGACGCGCAATTTACGGTACATCAGGTTAGCGATTATGTTATTAGTAGTAGTGTTTGCTGCTACTTGGAAGTTGAGTTGTACTCGAAGTTTTGATTATTTTAAGTGAGCTGTATTAAGATGGCAAGTGACGACGAACTATCAGACTCCCAATTAGAGTAGGGCTGCCATAAATGTTTGAGCATCTACCGGGACAAGTGGCACAAAAATAGGTTAATATACCGTGCAAAAAAAGCTCATCTTATAGGTCTATACATAGTATAGTATGTCACAACTGAATTAGTGAATCTATGTACATGTAATTTTAAGAAAAGAAGTTCATACAAACATGGGTCCGTAAAAGCTTCGTTACGAAGCTACAGGGTGTTGAAATTTCCAAAAAAAATTGTTTTTTCTTCAAAACTCCTGCAGTTTTTGAGATATTCAGTCCAAATTTCGAATTCGAGCTATTTTCAACAATCTCCATCATTGCACGTCCTGAATCTTAACTAGAATCCTCAGGTTATTTTCTTTTCTGGAGCCATGTCACCTTTTTTGCTCTCAGACTGTTTTGCGGTACCTCACTGATCAGCGTGTAATCAATTTTTGATATTTTCGTTGAGTTTGAAAACTTTTTTGGCTCTTGTAGTTTTTTCGTATCTCTAACCGTTTTCGAGTAATAAATGATTTAATGATTGTATGTTGATATTGAATGAGCATGACAAGCTATCAAAATGAAAGCAAATTTTGGGCATACCTATCGAGTATTTCTATTATTTTTTTACTTAGCAAATAACATACAATCGTTCAATAATGTTTTTCTCGAAAACGGTTAGGGTACGTCCGTATAGGCAGGAGGCTTGCTTAGCGCCTAGAGCCTAGCGAGTCATTTTATCACCGTGCTGACGAGCAAATGACTAAGGCAGCTCTCATTTCAGTGCGGACAGAGCTCAGTATTTATGAGCTCACTCACTCAAGCTCACTCCCCAACTGAAACACCTTTAAATGTCAATAAATGAAAGAAGTAAATGATAAAAATCCACCCCGGACTAGATGCATATTTTGCGAAGCAAATCCTTCAATTCTGTAGCAAATGCTCCTGTTTATAAATACCAAAAAAGGTAAACCTTTTAATTTAAAGCAACACCTTTTTCTTCAAGTTCGAACCTTTTCTTTCTTTTTGTTTATGAATAGAATGTGAAGTAAATGCTTTAATTTCTACAAGTAAAAGCAAATGCTCTTCTTTATAAATACGGCCTATTGTCTTCCAATTGAGGTATAGCTCACCCTCTATTCCATAGAAGAATTTAGAGGTCACAACCCATACACCTAAGATTGAGGCTTACAAATCTGTTAGGAACATGCCCCAATCCGAATAAAAATTGACCTGTTCCGACATTTTCTCTGAAAACATTCTGGAGACATAATTGTCCTGGTAAGTTTCAAAAATGTCAGCCCCTGTAACCACTTCAGGGATTCAATAATAATTCGCAAACCATATTATTCATCTTTCAATTGAGGTATAGCTCACCCACTATTCCCTATAAAAATTTGGAGTTGACAACCCCTACACCTAAGATTGATGAGATTTTGGCTTACAATTCTGTTAGAAACCTGAACCCTTTCGAATAAAAATTCACCTGTTTCGACATTTTCCCTGAAAATATCCTGGACACATAATTGTCCAGGCAAGTTTTTAAAATGTCAGCCCTTTACTACTTCAAGGACTCAATGAAAATTTGCAAACCATAATATTCATGTAAAGAGACAAGTGATATTTCAATTGAGGAATAGCTCATCCCCTATTCCCTTTTAAGAATTTGTTGGTGATAGCCCCTACAACTAAGATTGGGGAGATTTTGCCTTACAATTCTATTAGAAACATGTCCCAATCCGAATAAAAATTGACCAGTTCCGGCTCCTTCTCTGAAAACCTTCTGGAGACATAATTGTCCTAGTAAGTTTCAAAAATATCAGCCCCTTCAACTACTTCAAGAATTCAATGAAAATTTGCAAATCATAATATTCATATGAAGAGCAAGTGATATTTTAATTGAGGTATAGCCCATCCCATTTGTAATGAAGTTCAATTTTATAACTGAGTTACTGAGTAATTGATCTTCATTTTAAAATAATTTATTCGAGTTTTCATTTTAAATTCGTGAATTAATATTCCGTTCAGAATTAATTCACAACAATCAGGAAAAACCGTGGTTTGCATTTTAAAATAATTTATCCGAGTTTTCATTTTAAATTCGTGAATTTTTATTCCGTTCAGAATTAATTCAAAACAATCGAAAAAACCGAACATTTAGCGATTGATTTTGTTTTTCATACAGAAAACATCGTAGAACCGTCCGCAAGAACAACGCCGATCGCCGATAACGCCGTTTTTTGCATATACGTACGATAAGCCAGTTTTAAGATGTTTTTACCGAGGTACTCTCCTGCAAATTTTAACGTTTCTGCGCCTACCTTTTCCACCCCCCTCCGGAAGATTATAAAAGGCGGGGTTTCCCTACATCGGTAATTAGTTCCGAATTATTCGCTGATCTAAACGTTTTCTAAATTTTTCTGAGCTTCCGAATTTTCTCAATTCTTTTACATTTTTGCTTCAAAGTGAGTGCTAGTGCAATTGAATTGTAAGTACCGAGCCGATTTATTGCAGTCCTATTTTTATTCCTCGTTGAGTCTACCTACATAGCTGTTCCGTCAGATTCCTTAACAATACCTTTCCTAGTTTGTCCAGGTGCCCGTAGTTAGTCTGCTATAGTACGTTTGTCCGTATAACCGGTGCCCGTAGTTAGTCTGTCCTTCATGGCGTGTAAACTCATGGTCAGACCGGAGGGCTGATGCAAACCAATGCTATAGTACGTTCAACCGAATACCTTTCCTGCTCTGTCCTGCTCCTTAGTGCCTGTAGTTAGTCTGTCCTTCATGGCGTGTATACCCATGCTCAGACCTTAAGGCATAACCGAACCAATGCTGTAGCAAGTTCGACCTATCCTGTTCAACCCTCTAATTTCACCTGGCCAAACCCAACCTGTTTATACGAGAAACAAGCAAAGTGGTAGATAGCGTGGTGAATTCTAGGACTGAAAGAATATCGGACAAGTATAACCGTTGTGCACTCTTATACTGACCCCTTTTATCCCTATTTTCCTGATATTATCATATATTTGAATTCACCGTTTAAATTTAACTTACTTTCTATTCTGGCTGACTCGTACCGGGAAAATATTTGTTTCTTATGAAAGTGCTCGCAGTCAGACAAAACTGACCAATCTTATATTTTGTATTGATTTCATATAGCGTCTTATTTCACTGTATTTTTGTAAAACTAATTTCGCTATTTGAATAAACTGTGTAAATTTGCTCTATTTCTGATTTTCTCTGTTATCGCTAATATCTTAGATAACGAAGAACTCTGTCTCTGACTAGCAGCTGCCCTGGTAGGTTTGCTATTCTCCCTTATTAGAAAAAAGAATAGCTGGCGCTCGAGGTAAGTTTCACCGAGAAAACCACGTTACACATTCCCTATTAAGAATTCAGGGGTGATAGGCCCTACACCAAGAGTTGAGGAGATTTCGGCTCACAATTCTGATCAAAATATGTCCCCCTACGAATAGAAATTGACCTGTTCCGGCATTTACTCTGAAGTCCTCATTTTAGTGACATAATTGGACTGGCAGGTTTTCAAATTGTTACCCTGTACAAAAAAACTTACAGGCCATTAACAAAGTTAAGAAAACGAAGAAACCATGAAATAAGAAGCAGACGATGCAGATCTCGGCAGTAAACAAGACTTATCTGTTGAATCCATTCGAGGCAAGGACAAACGGATCTGGCGCGGAAAAGGTCTATGTTATTGCATGCCAATACAATATTTCTGGACACAGTTTCTCTCAGGCCGTGTTCATATTTTCTCAGTTTCCCTAATAATGTTGTCATAGCACGAGCTTTGAATTAGACACAGAAAATTCCGCTACTTGGTGAATCTGTTTATTTTCTTTTTGATTAACCTTTATGAAGAAATAAACTCCAATATGTAGGAATTGATGCCGTCTCATTGTGAAACCAGTAAATCAACATGTTCTCCCTTATATGAGAAAGCGAAGGAACCATGAACTAAAAAAAGACAATGCAGATCTTGGCGTTAAACAAGACTTACAAACGCGCCTATATGGAAAAACATACTTGTAAAATCAATCCATTTTCTGTTCATAAACTTTTCATGAAGAAATTAACTACAAGATGTAGGAATAGAGGTCGTCTCACTGTAAATCAACACGTCTTTATAACCCTAATCCATAATTCTATGCTGTTTTATATCCGGAGAACACACAAGAAACTTACAGACTAATAACAAAGTTTCCCCTTGTATAAGAAAGCGAAGGAACCATGAACTAAAAAGGCAGACAATGCAGATCTTGGCAGTAAACAAGACTTACCTGTTGAATCCAGTCGAGCAGGGCCTTCAGGACATGCGGATCTGGCGCAGGGGGGGCCTTCGTGTTCCGTAGGGCGGTAATAAGATTGTTGGCCGCTTCACGCACCCCTGAGGGTGACGATCCGAAGCCGTAATCGGGTGAATGTGCACTCAGGGACCCGTTATTGCCTGAAAGAGAAAAATAACGACGTGAATATCGTTCGGAAGAATCTACTTCTGCTAGTTTAATTACGACTGAAGACACAGAACTTGAAGTGGTTAATTTAGATCATGAGTTTTTGCGGCCTTGTTCCTAAAGGAATACTGTGCCTTAGTTTTGCCTAGAGTTTCAAATTTTCAATAGACAGAGATCATGTTATCTACTCTTTGGAACGAAAGAGCTCAGACTTTCAATTTTCAGAAAAATTAATAATAATTTTTTCCGAGAATTGTCGAAACAAGGAATCCGATTAAGTCCAATTTAATAATTATGCTTGCTCGTATGCCATCATTTCGCAACGTTCGAAATTACGAGTAAAGGAAGGCATTTTCAATATAATAATACTATTTATCAACAACAACTCCAACCAATTAAATATATAGAAATAATTATAACTCAACAACTTCTTGCAATGTGGTGTATGCACAATAATTATTTTAAGAATTCTAAACAAATCAGCAAAGTACTAACTCAACAGATTGATTCTTAATTGATGATCGAATAAACGTATTATAACCAGATGAAAACCTTTCAAGAACAAAAAATTTAGGCAACACAAAGAAATGTTTCGATTTTTTTCATACATCGTTTCAGAGAATGTTTTTACTACTTCAGAAAAAATTTAATTTCAAACTTTTTAAGATGAGCGAAATATTGAAGGTGACACAGTTGAGCTAAAAAAAATTGATTTTCGGCGGAAACAGTTCATGAAAATTAGGTTTCTAAGAAACCGTTATAAAAAGGGTTCCAAAACCGTTCATATGAAGTATCACTAAAGCCCTCTTTCTTTTTTAAATTTGCGAGGTTAAAGCGACCCCTCTTGAAAGGTTGCGAGTTCAAGCCGCCTATGAACGTCAAAAAATGCCCCCCAAACAAAATCATTCAACGTGTTTCGGAAAAATGTTTCTAATCACTATGGAAAAAAATATACGGGATGGAACAGTGTATAATTCACCATAAATCCTTTACAATAAATAACGGTTTATAGATTTTTTATTCGGGAGATCGTAAAGAAATGTTCAACAGGTTCGTATCATCATGGAGCACCTTAAAATAAAATTTGTTTCAGTGTGTCTTTTCGGTTTCAAAAATATTCGAAAAAAAATTTCAAACAATCAAAACAACAATCTGTTCCATAGCAATTGCGCGTACGACAGAACAGAATTGGTTTTTTTGTGATTCTAACTGAGTCCTTTAGGACCAATCCTGGTTTGAAATTCGAATATAACCGACATTTTGACCGAAATATAGCTTGCTATTTTCCTGTGAACAAGCGCGCAAGAAATTTAATTCAGAAAATTATCAATTCGTTCACAAAAAAACAGAAGCCGATCGAAATCCATAGAAAAATTCAAGAAGCATAAAAAAACATCAAAACTTGCATCCTCTGAATTGCAAAAAAAACTCCTAATAGAACGGATGGATAATAATCCTGATTGGCGAAATATAACTAACTATAGAACATGAGACCAAAAAAAAGAAACAGCTATTTCAAGGCCTGCTACAATAAAAAACAATTTGACAAGAGAAAATATAAAAGAGCTAGAGAAGTGAAACATGAGATCATTACAGAAAGAATCGAGCTCGAAAAAAAACCGAATACGAATATCGACCAATAGATAGGAGGTTGGAAAACAATAAGGTTTATAAAAAAATCGAGAAATATGAAACTTAATTCAAAAGTATAACAAATTAAGATGGGTTACGGTATTTGAAAAAAATGTCATAAAGACTATAAAATGCAACAAGTATTAGGTGTACAAATAAGTTTCCGCGGTTTTTTATAAAAAATTAGGAATTTATTGTAAAGGAAAAGTACATTACGTTTTATTTCCCCATCTTTCTGGCAACATTCGGATACCCCGTCGAAAAAACTCTTCATCTTTTGACGCTATCCACAAATCTACCCAATTTTTGGGTCTTCATATGATGTGAAGCGCTGCTCAGACAGACCATGTGCCATCGACCGGAACAGGTGATAATCAGAAGGGGCTAAGTCTGGTGAATACGGCGGGTGGGGTAAAACTTCCCAGTTGAGTGTTTCCAAGTATGTGTTCGGTAGAGAGCTCCAGTAATGGTTTCGCTTGGTTTCAGCAATTCATAATACACGACACCAAGCTGATCCCACCAAATACACAGCATGAGTTTTTTTTTCCATGAATATTCGGCTTAACTGTCGATGTTGATGGTTCGCCGGGCTTAACCCATGACTTTCTCTTCTTTGGATTATCGTAGTGAATCCATTTTTCGTCACCAGTGACTATACGATGCAAAAAATTCTTTTTTTATTCCTGGCAAGCAGCATTTCACTCATGCATAATCGGCGTTCAACGTCTCTCGGCTTTAGTTCATATGGAACCCAATTTCCTTGTTTTTGAATCATTCCTAACGATTTTAAACGATGTGAAATTGCTTGTTGAGTCACTTGTAGAGTATGTGCAAGTTCTTTTTGCGTTTGGGACGAATCTTATTCCAATAGTGCTTCTAATTCCATGTCTTCGTACACTTTCGGCCTTCCACTGCGTTCTTTGTCTTTAACGTCAAACTCACCGTTCTTAAACTTTTGAAACCATTCCTGACAACTTCTCTCACTTAAAGCAGCTTCACCATTATGCTTTTAGAAGCAATCGATGCGCCTCAGCTGCAGATTTTTTCACATTAAAGACGTAAATCAAAAGTTCCCGCAAATGATGCTTATTCGGAATAAAACTTGACATTTTTGCACGAAAAAATTACGTGATGCTGATACGGAATCACTAGTACTTTAAGGTTTTGGTGTTGCCAGATGACTACACTTGGGATATTACGTTTTACATCTGACAACTTCTCCATAACCTTCTGGTGGGGCCATCTTTTGACAAACCGCGGAAACTTATTTGTACACCTAATAGGAAAACCGAGACAAAAACTCATCAAGGCATGACAAATCTTGTGTACCCAGAAGATTATTATAATTCTACCTAATCGTACAGGTTCGGAAATTCACATCGGAAACATGCGATATTCAATATATCAAACAGAGAATTTCACCAACCAGTTGATCAGTTGTATATTCGAGGGATTTACGTGCTACGTAACTGTCTGAATCCAGTTGTCCGATTGCAATAATGTGTTGTTGTCTCTCTCTTATCGTAGGGAGTGGCAGTATGATAAAGATCCTGCAGTACCTACTTGATTCGAATATTACGTGCATCCTGACACATTGAATAATTTGATGCGAGTACTGCCATACTGCTTGAATTAAGCCACTCGCAACGATATTAGAAAGACAACACTACATTATTGCAATAGGACAACTGGATTCAGACAGTTATGTAGCACGTTAATGTCTCGAATATAAAACTAATCAACTCAACTGAAATATTCTCTGTCTGATGCATTGAATATCGTATATTTCCGATGTGAATTTCCAAACCTGTATACGCGAACTGAATATGTCAAATCGATGGGAAGCGTCTCTCAGCGATCCGTCGTCAGACTTATCCATTGGTATGTTTCGAATTCTCCGTACAGACGTACAAGAACATCCATCAGAAGGATAGCAAAAAACCTGTCAAAGTACTTCTTTTACGTCCTTACGACGATTTCTCCAGCCCAATGACAGCAGCTAATCAGTAGTCTGATGTTAATTGGCAGCTCAATTTCGGGCAAAAGTTTCTTTCCGTGTGCCAAATAATTAAGGTAAATAAATCTCTAGGAATGACAGGCTACTCTGTAAGCAATCCCCTCGTATAGATACGGGGCTTAGGTTGTCTCCTTTCCGGTCGTTTGTTTTTCTGTATATGGATTTAGGGAGGTTTCAGTGCAGGCTCGTGAGGGGGCTATAGATAGTTAATTTTTAGGGATTCACAAACTCTGGGTAAAATGGGAGATCCAGCAATGTTTCTGTCGTCTTTGCGTGCTAGGCTAAGTCATGCACTGTCAATAATTTTTACGGTTTAATATTTCGTGGATTTGCGTACATTTAATCAGGGGGAAAGCGCTAGTACCTTCCTATTTAGTTATCAGCTAGACTGCAATGTATAGACTGATCAGTAGTTAAGTTTAAGCACTACAACTTTAAAACCAGGGGAAACAAAATCTGATACCCCATTCTCGAACACATTTTCTAAGAAACTAACAAGCGCCACCTTATTTTGTTTTCGACTTATAGGAAAAATTTTGATATCCAAAAAATCATATCTCCGTTAATAATTATCAGAGAGAGAGTTTAGCCCTCTCTGAATAACTACATCTCATCTGCGAACTTCCCAAGTGATGTAATGATCAAAAAAGTAGGCACTAAGAAAAACTTCAGGACGTTGCTAAGTGAAAGAGAGGAATGGAAACGGGAATACACCGACTATAACCTCAAAGAAAATACCGTAAAATGGTATATACCTCCACAGGAGCAGGCGCTGGGATTTACGGGACAAGTACCAAGTGAGCACTGTCACTCCTGTATGAGCGTCTTTCAAGCGAAAATCTAAGCTATTGAAAGATGTCTAGAAGTAAATCTATAGAAAGAAACTATCAGAAGTGCCATAAAGAAATACACTCAGATAGTCAAGCTGCTATTAAAGCACTGAGCTCCTACGTCATCGACTCTAAAATGATCTGGGAGTGGCAAGAAAAATAACGTCTTTTTAATTGCCGGCCACTCGGGAGTCAGAGGAAAAGAAAGAAGTTTCTGGAGAAGGAGAAAGCCGAGAGGGAAAACTCTGGCGGAATCTCCCAGGGATGGATCATTCCACTGAGTTCCTTCGGAACTTTGAGACAGCGGGATCCAAAAGATACCTGGATCTTGGTAAGAAGCAATTACACCTCCTCACTGGCTTTCTTACAGGATATTGTCGCCTCAGGAAGCACCTGTTGAGGATGGGATTGTCGGACACTGACGAGTGTAGGTTCTGTGGGGAGGAGGAAGAAACCCCCATTCACCTAGTCACAGAATGGCTTGGCACAGATATTAGATTTCATTAGATCTCTGGAACTGGAAGTCGAGCTGTGAAGGGTTTGGCCAGAACAGCTCTGTAAGGGGACACAATAGACCTTAGGATCGCAGTGAACTGTAACCCATTTTTAAACTAAACGAAACTAATATTTATCACGAAGTTACAATACAAAGTTTTGTTTTTATTCAAATCAAGGAGCTGGATTTCTGGGCCATTCTTTGAAAAATCTAGTTTCACTGATTTCAAAAATATATCATATCGTATGGTTAGTACCAATATAAATAATAGAAAATGGTAAAAAACCTTTTGTCAACTTAGAGTCCCAATATTTCTTTAGTTTAAATTGTCGTAAAACTAGAACAGCCCTCGGAATAGCTCCCTTCGTTTTTTTTTTCATTATATAGTATCTGTATAATGTTATAATTTCAGAGCTCTGTCATCAATGTCAGCGGAGATATATAAATATTCTTTCAAATCACCATTTTTCCAATTTTGGTTTACACTCGAAAAAACAGGAAAAAAATGAATACCTACTTCAGTTGGTTTCTCAGAAAAAGAGACCGGGAATAGGATATGACAAATTAAATTAGTTGTAGTACATACTTGACAAACCAAATCTGATCATCCTGTACAAACTATCACGAAATATTCGAAAGCAAAGGACATTTCAGTATTCAAGTAGTACTTTTTACGTATTGTTCCGTATTACAGTTTGTTAGTTAACACAAATTCTGGAGGTGAACATTTTCATGGGACTAGTTTCTAAATTTCTATACATATGAAAGACTCTGTATGATCTTTATGAAATTTTACAAAGTATTTGTGTCGTTGTTGAGCAGCTACATATAATTTCCAGTAGATCGGATTCCTAGTTTTGAAAAGATACGAAATATAAAATTGCAAATCTCTAAAGCTCAAAAACCTCGTGGTCGATTTGATGTACTCGGAAAATTTCAAGTCGGTATAGATGTATCAAGTCTCAAGCTTCTCCCTTACGAAAATAAGAGTGTTTACGGACTGCCCGATAGACATGTTCATAGTCATCATTGAGACCACACACAGGTCAAAACTTGAAGCAGTCATTTTCAAAAACTATTGCTAAGCGCGCAAAAGTCATGAAAATTGTACTGAACTATTCCGTACGCCACTGCGTCTAGCAAGTGCGTATTCCAATATCGCACAGTTTTACGTCTCGTTGAATTCCAATGAGAACGTCTGGTGCAGATTTCTTTCATTTATTTATTTTTTTTATCTGGAATCTTGTTTTCTCAACATCGACAGATATGTTCATGTTTGCAACAAACATAGTTATATTGTCTGCCGATGAAAGCAGAAAGAGAAAAAAAGAGAAACCAGTATACCATTCCTTCAGTCAAACGTTATGAGAATATAAGATATTAAGTGCTTATTGATTTTGTCTGAACTAAAAATTAATTTAACTCAAATACATTGGCGAAGTCGAAGTGAACCGTCATTTTAAGAAAGTAATTTAAAGTTTAGAAACTTTTCGGTTGTGTAAAAATTCCCATCCGCTTCATAGAAAACTTTCTAGATACTCAAAGTTATCGAAACATTATTTAGGAGGATTTGGTTGCAAAATGGCGAATGCGCCGGTCGTGTCTACAATTTTCTACTGTTTCCGGTACAAAATCTGATATTGTTTCGGAATACTCAATAACTGTGAAGGTTTTCAGACCTTACAAATCATCGTGAAAAAAATTATAAATTTCGAGTTATTTTTTCCAGAAATTATCGTTTATGACATGTCTTAGGAATCACTAAATATCTTTCAGGTAAGGATAAAGGTTAGAACATCAGCAAAAGTTTGAATTGATAATTCAGACTAATTAATAGAGACTGTGCCAATGAAAAGGAGTCGTATCTGATAAATATATTGGGACATCTGTAATATCCAGAATAGGGAGGGTACAAGAAATGAGAAGATCAATGAACAAGCTGCATGGTACACGGATGGTACGAAAGGAAGTTCCTCGGTAAGGAAATCATCAAAGATGTTTCATCCATAAAACCATTCCGGATTCTAGGGTTCATCAAGGCAGTAGGGGGGTGTAGAGCGACTACCACAAAGAAAACAAGATGTATGGTGGTGGTACAAATTGATCATAATATGGTTTTTATATGAAAGTTAGATTAACTCAAATTCTCTATTACAATGTTCTATGGCGTTCATATTAATGATAATTCATCTAATTTCTATCGTTAAAAATTATTTGTGTAAAAATCCTTTTAAAGCTTGTTCATATTGGAATATTTTGAGATCTATTGCCAGCGTGCAAAAGCTTCAGACTTCACAAAAGTTCTATCTCCACTTCTTTTTCGAATTAATAGATTAAGTTCACCAGGACATTGAAGGAAGTACGAAAGTTGATGCTATTCGAAAAAGAGGGACACTCCCTTCACACACAGCCTTAATTTTATGGGTATCACCCATCCTGATTCAGACAGAGGTCCATGATTAGAAAAATAGGGAAAAGCAGTCACACTGGACGAATACCCAGTTTACCCAGCTTACCAGGCCTCTCATAAGTCCTTGTATTATGAGGTATCACCTACACAAGATCAGTAAGGAAAGCTTTGATATAATGTGCAATTGGCACATTTGTGGAAGGTGCTTTCGATAATACCACCTATACGCATCCATAGAGAAGGCTGCGAAAAGGAAGGGTATAAATCCTTCCACCATCGGATGGATTCAGTCCATGCTGGTGGGACGGAGAGTCACGGCGGATCTTGGAGGGGTGTCGGTCACGGTCACTACGGAGAGGGGATGTCCACAGGGTGGAGTTCTGTCGCCTCTTTTGTGGTGTCTCGTGGTTGACGAACTACTCAGAAGATTAGCCGAGCAAGGTTACAGCTGCTTTGGCTATGCAGATGACCTGGCTGTTATAGCTAGGGGAAAGTTCGAAGGTACTACTTCAGAGCTGACCCAAACGTCATTGATATCATCAATCGGTGGTGTCAGGAGGAGGGCTTTAACGTCAATCCAACCAAGACGGTTATTGTTCCATTCACACGTCGTAGGAAGCTAACACTTGTAGCACCGGTGTTGAAGGGAATAAAACTAGAGTTTTCCGATGAGGTCAAATATCTGGGGGTCACCTTGGATAAAAAAACTCAATTGGAACTCTCACCTTAACAAAGTGATTGCCAAATCTACAACGGCGTTCTGGATATGCCGCAAGTTATTTGGCAAAACTTGGGGTCTGCAGCCTCGTATGATCCACTGGATCTATACGACGGTGGTAAGACCTGTTATCACATATGCCTCTTTAGTTTGGTGGAATAAAACTGAAGAAAAGACAAGCCAGCAGAGGCTGAATAAGCTTCAAAGACTGGCCTGTCTAGGCATTACAGGATCTGCGTATACAACTCCTACAGCTGCAGTAGAGGGAATACTGGATCTCACCCCGCTGCACATTTATGTTAAGAAAGAAGGTCTCATGAGTGCCCTAAGAATGGACCAAATAGGGCCTGGCAAGGGACACGGAAATATTTTAAGATCACTAGGTGGTGAGCTCCCTTTGCTACCGAGGGATTTCATGCCAATCGAGTATGACCTTGACGCCAACTACGAAGTGATCATAGGTGATCGCCAAGAAAGTGTGGAAGGTTTGTCTCGACTTCGTAAAAATCATCTCATCTGGTACACAGATGGGTCCCTAAGGGAACGAGGAGCAGGCATAGGCATATACGGTCCCAAATACAGGGAATCGGAGCCTTTGGGAAAGCCAATAACAACGCTTCAAACTGAAATTCTGGCCATAGAAAGATGCGCCCAAGTCTGTCTGTCCAGACAGTACAAGGGAGCCAGAATTTGCATTGCCTCTGATAGTCAGATGGCACTGAGGCAGCTTATGGCCGTTGATTGTAGATCAGGGACCATTTGGAGCTGCAAACAGTCCCTCAAAACACTGGCGAAGTACAACAAGCTAGTTTTAGCTTGGGTACCTGCCCACCAGAACATTGAGGGAAATGAAAGAGCTGATGCCCTTGCAAAAAGAGGAGCAAACACACCCTTCACCGGACCCGTGCCCTCCTGTGGGTATCACCTACACTGATTAGGGCAGAGGTAGGCGTTTGGGAAAAAAAAGGGAAACACTCTTACTGGATAAACACATCCGGTCAAAGACAAGCAAAGAGACTAATCGAACCTTCCAAAGAGAAGGCTCAACAAGCTCTATCGTAGTCAAAAAACGAGTTAAGGCTGCTAATCGGCCTTCTCACAGGGCATTGTCCTGTGAGATATCACCTACACAAGATCGGTAAAGAAAACTCCGACATTTGTAGGTTATGTGAATCGGCCACTGAAACCACCGAACACATACTATGCCAATGCACTGCGCGTTGAGGGTAGAGAGCCTTTTCAACAATAACTCTTGGGTTTTCCGAGCACCAGATGCGACAATTTTGCTTGTTGACTAAGCTACCGAGGTGGAAGTGGGCCTCATCACTCAAGATTTATAGTGAATTTTAATAATGAGAAAGCATTATTGAAGCGTGTATCGTTCCATTTTTAGTAATGGCGTAGTTTCTACTTGCCAAAGCCCAATGTCGAAAAATGACAGCTTCAAACGTGACATCTACCGAAATAGCGGGCTATTCAATATAACACCACTTTCAAGAAGACCCTTTATTATGCAGATACAATGTGTTGACGCAAACTATACTTATTCTAGTGGGTGAAATGATTCAAACACCAGGCGATATAAAAACGGCATCTAGGAAAATAATCAACTTTGTGGAGGAGGTTATATTCCTGGGAAAAGAAGCAGTATATTAAAGCACAAAAGACCTCATTGGTAGTTACAATCTTATAGAATCTAACCCACTCATGAAATTATGTGCAACAATTAGTTCATTGGCAAAATCAGTATTTGAAAAAAATCCTTAGCTCCGAGAAGTCTGCCAAACTAAATAGGTTATGTGATTTACATAATATAACCCCAATTCAACATGAAAAAATGGAAATGTAATACGATATTGCATACTTGTGAAGTAATAATATTTCAAACGAAATTTTGATGGTTCGATATATCGATTACAGAAATGTTCTGATGAGATAATTACTATATACAAACGTGCCAATCATTGTGTAAACATTAGAATTTCATACACTGGCGCCGCTGACAAAGCTTGTTATATACCTGAATGAATATTTATGGTTCTGCCGATATTGTAGCTGATTCAACATGGAACAATAATTTCGTTCGATAGATTATAATTCATTCATTAAATGTAATGATGACCCGTCCGACAATAATCTCTCAACTAATTACTATGGCGGTTCTGACAGATTAAACAGGTTGATCGAAACTTGATTACTTTCTTCAGGTAATAATGAACTTGAAACTGGGCAGCCATTTGTATTTCTGGTTTTGGATCAGATAATATTCCGCAAAAGTTTAAAATCACTAACTCTTTCGCACAAACCTTACTGAAAGATCATTGAAAAAGATAAGTACAGTTCGACCCAACAACGTAGAGGGAGGTTGTTAAATATGGATATTGTGCATGAGCTCAATCTATGAAACTCTAAAAATATACATACCACCATACGAAATATTCATTATGATAATATTACGATTCGCTTTTTCATCTTAGGCACATCGTGTGATGACAAAAACCATTCATTTAGGTGCCGACAGTTTCGATAATTATTATCATTAGTATCAGGGATCTATAATGCGAACACAAGCACAATCCTGGTATCAATCTGCGCTAATTTTGAATTTTATATTTTCTAAGATGATAACTCGATATTTTGAGTATGAAGACATTTTTCCTTGCACATAAAAGGTTCTGAAAAAACATTATTTGGTGAACATTCCTGGTTTTGATGCAGCAGCTATATTCAAATATCGAAAGGACTTCAAGGAACACAGATTTAAGTTGACTAGATTATGGCGCAGAGGTCTTTTTTATACTGTTTATCACTTTGTCTTAGTTCTCTTCGTCTTCGTTTTTTCAGATACTCTTTCAATGTAAACAAAGTGTTCTATACAGCCCATATCTCGACACTCAGACAGGGTAAAAAGTGTTTTAACAGCATATTTTACCAGAATCTGTCGTTCGAAGTTCGTTTTCGATTAAAACCTACAAAAAACTACCCCCGGATATTCGTTTTGGATTTGAATTCCCTTTCTAGGGTTCCTCAGTCAAGAAGAAAAATACGACAATTTTTTACATTACACTCACTTTGTTTCATTGTGACACCTTACTCGAAATGATTTTCAATTATAAAGTTGTTTCATTATGTTTCCAGATGTCTCATGTTTTATTCCATTTTATTCTATTTCAGAATTTCTAAATTATTCTTTTGAAAGTTCCTGCTTGTAATCTGTATTTTTTCTCCATGTGTATTTGACGGTTTCTCATTTCTTTGTAAGCAATGATTCTGAGAATAAAGTTTTGTTTATTGTTTATTGTTTTATTGTCTTTATTTAATGTATTCGGACACCTTAATCATTTCACCATATGTTGCAAAATGGGGAATGTATTGTATGAGAATTGGCTCCCGGTGGATTTGGCTGAAAATTTGATATGATGTTCTACTAATCCTTCAAATCAAATGTCTCTACAATCACGAAGCTCAAAAATGCATACTTCTAGGAGTTTTTAGCGATTTTTTGTATCCATTATGGCTTACGTATTACCGTTCACACAGAAATGTTTGAGAATATTTCGTGATTATTGAGAGCAGATTCTGTCAATTCGAAATATTTTCAAACATTTCTGTGTGAACGGTAATACGTAAGCCATAATGGATACAAAAAAATCGCTAAAAAACTCCTAGAAGTATGCATTTTTCAGCTTCGTGACTGTGGAGACATTTGAACAGAAGGATTAGTAGAACATCATATCAAATTTTCAGCCATTATGGCTTACGTATTATGGGAATTGGCTTCCGGTGGATTTGGCTGAAAATTTGATATGATGTTCTACTAATCCTTCTGTTCAAATGTCTCCACAGTCATACGAACAAATGTACGAGTATGCTGCCTCGATTAAATTATCCACCGAGGCCTCCGAGAATACTGTGAATACACATATGCAATAATTCTAGATATGGGGTAAATTTGTGGTGAATCCTCGAGATAAAAAAAAAGTACCTATGTCCGGCTTTGTTCAATTTTTCATAAAAGAGAATATTCATTCCAAATTTTTACGGAAATATTTTTGTGAAATTTCGAATGAATATTCCAAATTTTTACCGAAATATTTTTGTAAAATTTCGAATGAATATAATTCCTGAACAAACAGTGTCTTATCTGTTTATTAACACTGATTTTTAATCATATACGGTCTAATCGAATAGTTCAGGAATATTTTTCCATGATAAACTGATCGTATACAACGTAATCATTCTTGAGAAGAGTATCTCTTCACTGAATTACGTGCTGGTATATCTTCAAGAATATACATATACAAAAGATACCGAGCGTTGAGCTGGAGAAGTTATGACGTTTTTATCGAAGATGGCACATCAAATTTTTGTTGTTACGAAGAATCATGGCGAAATCCTTTCGCCATTACTGTATAAAATGCTTTCAAGATTTTTACGCTTGGTCGTGCCTCACAACGGCGAACTTTTATAGGTTAGCCTTTATTACCCTATAATTCTTGAAGACCGTTTGCATTTCACAATTTCCACGATTATAGCAAGTTGCAGAATATGGGTGTTCGCAATAAAAGATTTCCAACGTGTGCGCTCAGAAACTGGGGGCGTTATTATGTAGAGTTCCTCGTTTATATACTTCGCGTACATAAAATTGCACATATTACCTATGTCACAGCTGCTACCGCTCCGCAGAATAATAGATAGGGTACAAATCTCTTTAAACGTGCGATGTTGCCAAGGCGCTATTATCGCATACGATGTATATCATATCAATGAGGTAGTTATTATTATCACTTCAACAATTCGAATCATTTATTCAAATAAAAATAGACATGTTATAATTATTCAAAAACTGAAATATGTAAAAACTTGACAATTAAAAAATTAATTCTATGGTTCAGATGATACGATCCTCTTGAATATTAAGTACAGCAATTTTCATACACAAAACAAGTTTCACTCGAATCGGATATCTTGTTCTGAAAATATAGTGATTCTTCTTTTCAAAATTCCAATTGAATTTTCTATGGTTCAGATAATGAGATCTTCTTGAAATTTTGCATGACCATTCAGTATATCAATCTTCAATCACAAAATAAATTTCACTCGAGTTGGATCTTTTGTTATGGAAATATGAATTTCCTTCCTTTCAATATTCCAATTGAATTTTCCATGGTTCTGTTAACAATATCCCCACAAAATTTTGCATAAGGCTTATTATGAGCATTTTGCATGTGTCCACAAAATTTCATTTTGAGTGGTTTCTTTATGTCTGAGATATTGCGGAACAAAATTTCGAATAGCTATACAGGATGTTCCTAAATTGAACGTACAAACGAAAAGGGGAGATTCCTTAAGTGAGTTTAAGAAAAAAAAAGTACCATAAACATGGGGTCGCAAACGTTTCGTTTTCGAGATACAGAGTGTTGAAGTTTGAATTTTTTTCAAGTTTTTTTCTCATAGTATCTACACTTCACAAGATATTCAACTGAAATTTGGCATAGATATTACATTCGAGAGTTCTCACCACGTGACATGGTAATTTCGATAGAAGATCTACAGGGTGATATTTTTTTGGAACACTGCCACCTGTTCTTCTGCAGAACTGTTTTTTGTGAGCAACTGTTAATTTGAAAAAATGTAAAAAAAGCTTTGTTCTTATACTAAACTTTTCGGTCCCTTGTAGTTTTGTCGTATCTACCAACGATTTCGAGAAAAAAAAATTTTAACGATTCTCTCGAAATCCTCGTGAAAATCCAAATTATGTTGGGAAGGCCACTTTGTAAGCTGTGGTAAATGAATTCGGTGTCAGTTTTTATGGAAATTTTCCTGATCTGTAGCGATGACTCAGAAAGATTCGATAAACTCGTCTAGTCAACACATGTTTTTGATTAAAACTTTAACACCCTGTATCTCGAAAACGAAACGTTTGCGACCCCATGTTTATGGGACTTTTTCTTCTTGAACTCACTTAAGGAATCTCCCCTTTTCATTTGTACGTTCAATTTAGGAACACCCTGTATATTATGCAACACCCTGTACGATTGGTTGGTTAAGGAACTTAACCGGGCATTTGAGAACGGAACTCACGCTGCAAATCTCAAGTCTCTAAAACTATCTCTTCGAAAGTTATCAGACGAATGGTCCCACGCACAGAACACGAACGTCATCAGGGAGTCGAGTCCTCTTTTCGGCTCAAAATTCGAAATTACAGACAATTGAGGAAAACGATATAACACTCGTTTAAGTAGGAGGAGCGCTCAAAAAGACAAAAGGGATTTTAATTGATTGTGGATCAAATTTAATTGGGAAAACAATAGGGTCTACAATGGGGATATTCGAATCAATGTTTCCTAGTTATTTACTGCGTGACTGTCTCGTTAGCAAACAATTTGTCTTTGCTCCATTTGTAATTGTATTATGGACCCACTCTTATCTTATTCGATGACAGCTTCTTATTGAAAATCAAGCTTATAACACCATTCTCAAAATCTTTATATTGAAACGGAGATGCTGCCCTTTACGATTTACATGATTATGATTATACAGGGTGTCTACTTTTAAAGTGGCCAAACTTTAAAGGGGGATCATACGAGTGATTTGCCACAAAAAATGTCATATAACACATGGTAGAATGTTGGCGGTATTCTTCAATTTAGCATATCTTGATTTCACGGAATTGTGTTTTCTCAAAAACTATCATTATTCAGTTTTGCTTGTAGTCTCATCAAATTTGACCACATATTCGAAAAATGGCAATAAATTTGTTACAAGATAAGATAGTCTGTGTGCAGAATTTTTTTTTATTGCAGGTGTGGTAAGGAGAAGATTATCACGATTCTGAAGTTAACAAAATCAGCCCTACAGAACCCTACTGAAGGGTATCATCTCCAATAGATTGAAACAGTGGTATTTCATTCTTTCATTGTCATTTCTTTGTCGGCATGGTAAGGGGGGAATATAACGATTCTGAAGTTAACGAAATCTGTCCTATTTTTCCAATGAAATGAACAAATTATCTACTTCATGTAACAAATAAATGTGGATTCCTTAATTTCCCTTTATATTATCAGGTTCCATCATTAAGATTTTCGTGTTGTAATGTCTCTACTTTTGATGTTATTCAATCGAAAATAGAGACATTAAAGAGCACAAATCGCTGATCATTAATGTTCCAATAGCGGAGATCATATGATGAACCGTAATAACACAAAGATTCTAATGACGGAACCTGATAATGATAAAGGGAAAATTAAGGAATCCATATGTATTTTGTGCGATGGAGTAGATATTTGGCTAATTGTTCTGTTGGAATAGATCGTATTTGATTGATTAATTGAAAAATAAATGACATCAGGAAATTCAAAAATTAAATAATCAACATCTCTATGTGTGACAACTTTTAAATGTTAATTAGACTGCAAACGAAAAAATATACAATTCCAAAGATTTTACAAGTTTGTCTGAAGAATGAGTCTGATATAGATACTGAAACGTTACATTAGCCTTTTCATTTATTAGCTTTTTTAGTTTTTACTGTCATGCAACAATTTTTTCAGAACCAATTCGCCCCTGACAAATAAGTCCAGAGATTTAAGCAGAGGCATTTCATCTGCATTGAAAATTTTTCATTTATTCTGTTTCAGAGACTGGGAGTGAAACCTTAAAAGAAGTTTTCTAGAAATAACAAAATCATTTCTTGGCAACCCAAATAATTTCGTTGATTGAAAATAAATGAAGTATGTGTCAACACATCCATATACAGGTTGTTTGGTCATGACTTAGCGATAATTCAAGGTCATCAAATATATCTAATATTATCAACAAAACACTCAACTTAGAAGTTCACCCCCTTAGTTTTGGAGTAGCCCCCATTTTAAATTTACTTTTCTATTTTCGTGACCCTTCCACCTAATATCGATTTCTTTGGACATAAAGGTCCTACAGATGTGAAAAAAATGTTTTTTACAAGATAATACTCCGCCTTTCATTGTAGTATACCAATATAAAAACATTCAACTTGAAAACGCCATAAAAAAATTCTTAAAAAAGTATCAGTAAAACTATGTACTGCTTTTCTTAGTAAATCCGCAATAGTGCAAGAACTAGCATATTGAAGTACATTTTTTTTCATCATTCAACACGCTAGCAATTAGCTACAAAACAACACCTACATAATTTCTGTAAGTTACATAATTTGAGAGTTATTGCTGTTCGAACATGATCATTACGCGAGCAAAAGACACAAGACAGTTCGTCATGAAGGCCGCTGCCTGTCTACAGAGCAGATAGATGCGGCCATTTTGAGCAATTTTATGATTTGTTTGTTGTTCGATCATTGAAAATTATCGGAAGTGCAATAGTGAGGTTTTTTATTTTATTAATTTTCATGTGGGTCATGTTAGAACAGCAATTACTTCCCAATATGTAGCTTATAGAAATTATGTTGGTATCGTTTCGTAGCTAATATCCTTGCGTGTTAGTTCATTAAGAAAAAATTATACTTCAATTTGCTAGTTCTTGTACTATTACGAATTTACTAAGAAAAATCAGTACATTTTTAATAAATTTTTTCAAAGAATTTTTTTATAACATTTTTGAGTATAGTTTTCATATTGTTCGCTTTAATAAAGGCGGTGGTATCAAACTAAAAAAAAGTAAATTTAAAAAGCGAATTTCTCCAAAACTGAGGGGGTAAACTCCCCAATATGGGTGTTTTAGTCGATTATATGGGTATATTTGATTGCCCTTAAATAAATTATCGCTAAGTCATGACCAAACACACTGTATAGTCTGTTTACTATTACATATTACCAAACAAAACCAACTTACTTCTCGGTTCGGATTCATGAAGCCTGCCAGAATGGCACATGTTCAGCCACCACCAGCGAGTCATCCGGTTAGCTTCCTTCATATCCGGGCATAATAAATGGAAAATTCGCGTAATCCATCACGCGGAGGAGGAGGTTAGTACGTACAGCATCGTCGCGCACAAAAAAGCTTCATCCGAAGTCCCGAGGGAGTCTCTGGCGGGGTGGGATAATCCATCGATGCCAGACAACTAATTCCGCGGTTAATCAAACTGTAAGATCGTCCTGATCGACGCGGCAACCGCGAATCACAGTATTAGTTCCAAGTTTCCACACGACGATGGGTTCACTGGTGTGATTGGTAGTTACGTGAGTTTATTATGGGAAGTTCACGTATTCTTTGTAATTAGCACGTGACACAAATTGTCTGTATTATATGCTTTAGTTCCCTTGAAACAACAAACTTTTTCATTGTAATGAGATCATTCTACCTGTGGTATTCGAAAAGAATATCGAATCAAAATAAATGAGGAATACACTAAAATCTTGGAAAGTATTTTAAAGGTGTCCCAAAATTAACACAAGATTTGAATTAAATAGAAAACGCCGTTTTAGTCTTTTGATAGTTATATTTTTATTGACTCGTGAAGTACATAGGATAGGGTTGTGTATGGAATAACACATCGGACAAATGGCCTCCACGGCTTTGCATGCCCATGCGCACTCTTTTGTTGAAATTTTCCATGACCATTCTGCATAAATGTGGCTGAATTTCGTTGATGCAGCGTTGAATCTCCTCCTTTAATGCACGGGTGGTTGTGGACTTGTTTGACATAGAACTTGTGATTTCAAATCCATACTAATAGTATAAATGCGAAAGTAACTCTGTCTGTCTGTCTGTCTGTCTGTCTGTCTGTTACTCTTTCAACGCCTAAACGGCTGAACGGATTTTTGATGAAATTTGGTATGGTGATAGATGATAACCTAGAAATGGTCATAGGCTATAAATAATCACGCCGTCGTTCTTAGGGGGTAGGCAGTAGTCAGATAACTAAATTGAGTCGAAATTTTTTCGGGGCAAAAATTTTTCCGAGTCGAAATCCTTTCGGGCAAAATTTTCCGAGTCGAAATTCTTTCGGCGTAAAATTTTTACAGTCGAAATTTTTCGAGGCAAAAATTTCGAGGCAAAATTTTTCTGGTGTCAAATTTTTCCAGGCATATAATACTAATATTTAGATGCGAAAGTAACTCTGTCTGTCTGTCTGTCTGTTTACTCTTTCACGCCTAAACGGCTGAACGGATTTTGATGAAATTTGGTATGGTGATAGATGAGAACCTAGAAATGGTCATCCATACTAATACGTTATAAATGCGAAAGTAACTCTGTCTGTCTGTCTGTTACTCTTTCACGCTAAACGCTGAACGAATTTAGAAGAAATTTGGTATGGTGATAGATGATAACCTAGAAATGGTCATAGGCTATTAATAATCACGCCATCGTTCTTAGGGGGTAGGCAGTAGGCAGATAACTAAATTGAGTTAGTGATTTTAGTCGTTTTTGTGGGGACTTTTGCTCTTTCACGTCTAAATGGCTGGAACAGATTTGATGAAATTTAGTAAGGTAATAGATGGTTACCTAAAAACGGATATAAGATCAAAATGATCACGTCATCGTACTTAGTGGTAGGAAGTAGGCAAAAACTGAATTGAGTTAGTGATTTTTTTATGTTTTTTTGCTGGAGTTTTGCTCTATCATGCCTAAACGGTTGAACGGATTTTGATGAAATTTAGTTACGGGATAGATAGTGACCTAGAAAAGGATATGGGCGATAAAAGGGTAGGCAGTAGGCAGAAAACTAATTAAGTTAGTGATTTTTAATCGTTGTTTTTAAAAGTTCACCTCATTTCACGCCTTAACATCTGAAGATTTTTATGAGACTTGGTAAATATAAAGATAGGATCCTAGGCACGGACACAGGCTACTTTTTACGGCAGGAAATATCTCATTCCCGCGGAAATCTAGCGTGATCGTCTCAAGAAGCGCATGACGCCATAGCTACTGAAATGATTATGATGTTTTTTTTTAACTGAGTGTTACTTAGACTTCAAGTTAGTATTTGATCACAGGATGGATGAATAGAGACCGATTCATTTCATTAATAGATGAAAAAATGTCATTTTTCATCCTCCTCCCAAGTTTATTCGAATTATTTTCAAAACGATAGGTTATGAAAAAGAGGGTCAATACGGCGTTTGTAGAGAATAATTAACCTATAAAATGAGGTATCAAACCAGAGAACGATTCCTTTCATTAAAAGGTGAAAAAATGTCATTTTCCATCTCCTCCCAAGTTTATTTCGATATATTTTCGAAACGGTAGGTTATAGAAAAAAAGTGGTCAATAGGGCGTTTGTAGAGAATTAATCACTACATAGTATAAAACAAAGTCGCTTTCCTTTCCCTATGTCCTTTGTATGCTTAAATCTTTGAAACTACACAACGGATTTGATGCGTTTTTTTTAATAGATAGAGTTATTCGAGAAGAAGGTTTATATGTATTATAACATCCATTAAATAATAGTATAGAAGTACTGTTTTTTTGAGGTTTCTAATGTGATGTCCGTGCGAAGCCGGGGCGGGTCGCTAGTAACCCATAAAAAGAAGTCTAATGGTGTTAAATCACACGATCTAGGAGGGCCAATTTTGATCACCGAAACGAGATAGTACACGACCTGGAAATGTCTCATGCAGTAATTGAATTGATTCACGGGCTGTATGACATGTGGCACCGTCTTGTTGAAACCACATATCGGACACATCAATATCATCCATTTTGCAGAAAGAACTGTGTAATCATGTCGCGATATCGAGCACCAGTAACAGTCACTGCTTGACCAGCATCATTTTCAAAAAAATATGGCCCAATTATACCCTCCAGCCGAAATCCACACCATACAGTCACGCGTTGTGGATGCATTTGTTTTTCGACAATCACATGTGGGTTCTCCGAATCCCAAATGCGGCAATTTTGGCGATTGACAAAGCCATCAAAATGAAAATGTGCTTCATCGCTTAGGATGAATTTGCTCAAAAAATCAGGTCCATTTGTTGATGTTCAATAATCCATTCAACGAACTCTCTTCTCTGTCCATGGTCATTAGGCTTCAATTGTTGTGTTAATTGAATTTTGTAAGCATGAGACACAGATCTTTTGGTGAGTATACGCTGTAGAGAGGTTCCTGAAATTTGCAATTCTTGTCCACGACGTCGAATTGAGGTTCCTGGATTGTCAGCAACACTCTCACGCACTGCTTCGACATTCACATTTGAACGGCTGTTTTTGGACGACAGTGTGTTTGGCGTCTCCAACGGATCCAGTCTCCATGAGTTTTTTAATTAATCTCTTCACAGTTGACGAAGTTAAAACACTATTCCGACCATATTTTGTATGAAATTTCGAACTGCAGCCGCCAAGCTTTCACTATTTTTGAAATATTCTCTAATAATGAAGACACCCTATACTGTAGCTGTCAAATTGTTTTTTTTTCAGGGTTGCCAAAACTTCACTGCACAAATGGCGGCAAATTCAAATCTTGCGTTAATTTTGGGACACCCTTTTAGTATTAATGAGGAAATAGGCTTAAAAAAACACTTATAATAGAGGTGAGTATTTCCTAGAAAGTCCGCACCAAAAGGGGCTCTTCTTGACCATTGATATTTTCAAAAAAAAAGTTCTCGCAGAAAAAAGTTCTGCTTTGGAAAAGAATGAACCATTGTCAACTCAGTCACCAGGAGATGATTCAAAACTGTTAATTTTGATACTTTGAAAAAAAATTCCCTAAAACAGGTGGGGGATATAGGTACCCTTTTCTCGAACTACTTGAATTTTTGGTGATGTTGGCAGTTTCAAAACTCACCTGTGTTGGAGAATCACTTCATTCTAGTTCAACTATACTAGGTGTTCTATCTCAGACGAGCCACTCCATATAATTCTTATTCCTAAAAACGTCTAATTATTTCCTTTGGGGGACATCTTTAAATTCTATTTGAGGCTTAAACGAGCAACCTAACAGGGGAGCGTTTCAACCCCATAAAATTGAAATAGGGCATAGATTGGGTGGATGATACATACGCAATTCGAAAGGAGTTGGAATCCTTTCACAACTGGTGTATAAAAAAGTAATTTCGATGGACCGTTTTCGCCAAAATAAATTTTTTAGCTCAAAAAGCCACTGGTATTTTGGTTTTCTAAAAAAAAATAGTAATAGGAAGTAAGGAGGTATCAGATAATTCCGTAAACTCAAAGTATTATTGCGAAAAATCATCAGTGGATTTTGATGCCTAGTTAGAGGAGTAATTTCGAAATGATCCAGATATGAGAACCTTGGAAAGGGGTGAAGAATTATCTTGGAAGGGTTGATTCTTGAGTAACTAGATTTTAGATGGATTAAGTGGTCAACAGTAAAATCAATTGAAATAAAATTGTTACGACGAATTCTTTCGAGGGGGGTTATATAAATGAGGAAATAAAAGTTTGCTTTGGAAATGAATGAACTTAGCCAGCAGGAGATGGATTCGAACCATCGATTTTGATAAATGCCCGAAACATGGTGAAAAATTAGGTACCGTTTTCTCGAAATACTTGAATTTTGATAATGATGGCAGTTCAAAACTTCTTTGAAATAATTCTAACATCTTTGTGGAGGATCACCTCATTCTAGTTCAACTATTCTAGGTGTTCTATATCGACGAGCAACTCCGTATACTTTTTATCCCGAAACAAGTCGAATGATTTCGTTTCAGGGACATCTTTTAAATTCTGTTTGAGGCTTGAACGACAACCCCCTAAAAGGGGAGCGCTTTCAAACCCCCAAAATTGAATAGGATAAAGAGAGATTGGGTGATACATACTTCATTTGAAAGAAGTTGGAACCCTTTTCGCAATGGTGTACGAAAACGTAATTTCAATGGCATTTTCCCAAAAACCAATTTTTTAGCTCAAAGAAGCCACTTTGAATATTTTGGTTTCTTACAAAAAGTAATGGGGAGTAAAAAGGTATCAGAGCATTCCGTAAACTTAAGTATTATCGCGAAAAATCTCCAGTGGATTTTGATGCCTAGTTAGAGGAGTAATCTCGAAATGATCCAGCTATGAGAACCTTGAAAGGGTCGATTTCCAAGCATTTACCACGAGACACAAATTGTCTGTTATTATGGGGTTAGATTCCTTTGAAAACAACAAACTTTTTCATTGTTATGAGACTTTCTACCTGTGGTGTTCAAAGAAAATTTCGAATCAAAATAAGTAAGGAATACACTAAAATCTTGGAAGTATTGTAGTATTAATGAGGAAATAGGCTAAAAAAACATTATAATATAAAGTGAGTATTCCTAGAAAGTCCGCACCAAAAGGGACTCCTCTGGTCATTGATATTTCGAGAAAAAATTTCTCGCAGAAAATTTGCTTTGGAAATTAATGAACCATAGTCAACTGTGCCCACAGAAGATGATTCGAAACCCCGTCCATTTTCATCTACTTCTGTAAAAAATTGCCCAAAACATGGTGAAAAATTAGGTACCCTTTCTCGAAATACTTGATGTTGGAAATGTTGGCAGTTCAAAACTCTTCGAAATAATTCTAACCACCGGTTGGAGATTCACCTCATTCGTTCAACTACCTATACTAGTGTTCTATCTCAGACGAGCCACTGGGTATAATTCTTATCCGAAACACGTCGAATGATTTCATTTGGGGAACATCTTTAATTCTAACACATGGGCTGAAAAGTCCCCGGGCCTAACAAAAAAAAACACAATTTTTTTGGTTCAAAATTAGCTTTATTCTTCAGCGTATCCATCAAGAGCAATGCAATCATTCCAGCGTCGCTCTAACATTTCAATACCACTCTTGTAGAACGATTTATCTTTTGCCTCAAAATAGGCCTCAGTTCAGCAATAACCTCTGCATTCGTGCGAAATTTCTTACCGGCGAGCATTTTTTTCAGATCTGGGAGCCATCTGGCGAATACGGTGTGATCAAGGAGCAATTCGAGTTCAATTCAAGTAGTTTTTTGCCACTGGTTTGATCGACTTGTGACACGGTGCGTTATCCTGATGAAACAATTTTTTTCTTTGCCATATGCGGTCGTTTCTTTTGCAGTTTCGGCCTTCAAACGCTCCAAAAACGCTATTAAATATTACCTGTTGATGGTATTTCCTTTCTCAAGATAGTCGATGGATATTACCACCATGCACAAAATACCGAGGCCATAACCGTTCCAGCCGATTGTTGTGCTTTCGGGCGCTTTGGACGAGGTTCACCAGTTGCTGTCCACTCAGATGAAGATCGTTTTTGATTCCGGAGTGAAGTGATGGATCCATGTTTCATCCACTGTCACAAATCGACGCAAAAATTCCCGTTTGTTACGTTCAATCATGGCCAACACTGCTCAGAAGCATGAACACGTTCTTGTTTTTGTCGACAGTGAGCAAACGCGGCACCCACTTTGAACAGAGCTTTCTCATATTCAAATGTTCATGTAATATAAAGCCAACACGTTCTTTTGATATCTTCACGATGTCAGCAACTCACGCAACTTCACTTTTCGATCATTCAAAACGATTTTGTGGATTTTTTTTATGTTTTCTGGTGTTACCACCTCATTTGGACGTCCACAGCGTTCTGCATCATCGGTGTCTCTACGACCAACGTTTGAAGGTCAGCAAACCAACGTTTGATTGTTGTTTCTGATGGAGCGGAGTCCCCATAACCTTATCAAGCCATTGCTTTGCTTGAACGGTATTTTTTCCCGTCAGGAAGCAGTGTAAAATCAAAACACGAAATTGTTTTTGATACATTGTTATGAAAATGAAAATGGAAAAAAAACTCTCAACACAATAATCACCACCTAATGAATCGAATGTCATGGAATTTTGATAGCTATTTTATGTGGGTTGGTTTCAACTGAAAAAAAGTTACTGCAATAAAACTAGCGCCCTTTATATGTAAGGCCCGGGACTTTTCAGCCCATGTGATATTGAGGCTTGAACGAGCAACTCCCTAAGAGGAGAGCGCTTTCGACCCCCAAAATTGAATGAGATAGAGACTTGGATAATACTACTTCATTAGAAAAAGTTGGAAGCCTTTTCATACGGTGTATGGAAAATGTCATTCTGATAGACCGTTTTCGCCAAAAATCATTAATTAGCTTGAATAAGCCACTTTGAATATTTTGGTTTTTAAAAAAAATAATGATGGGTACTAATGAGGTATCAGATAATTCCGTAAACTTAAGTATTATTACGAAAAATCACTAGTGGATTTTGATGCCTAGTTAGAGGAGTAATCTCGAAATGATCCAGCTATGAGAGCCTTGAAAGGGTTGATTCCTAGGTTTACCCAGACAACAGAATTTAGATGGATCAAGTGGTCAACAGTAAAATCAATTGAAATATAACGGCGAATTTCTTTTGAGGGGTACGAAGTTCCCGAGGGAGTCTCTGGAAGGGTGGGATAATCCATCGATGCCAGACAACTATTTCCGCGGTTAATCAAACTGTAATCGTCCTGATCGACGCTGCAACCGCTAATCACTATATTAGTTCCAAGTTTCACACGACGTGGGTTCCCTTGTTGATTGCCTGTTACATGAGTCAATATTGGGTTTCGTGAGCATATTATGGGATATACACGTAATTTCTTTGTAATTATCACGTGACAAAATTGTCTGTTATTATGTGGTTTAGTTCCCTTGAAAGAACAAACTTTTTCATTGTAATGAGATCATTCTACCCTGTGGTGTTCAAAAAGAATATCAAATCGAAAGAAATAAGAAATGCGCTGAAATCTTGGAAAATCAAAGTGTTAGGTGTAAAATAAAGAAATAGGCTTAAATAATATTATAATATACAGTGAGTATTTCCTAGAAAGAGAGTATAAAGGGGTAGTGATGCGCAATATATGGCGCTGCCTCCTGTTAGCGCCACTTAGCCTCTCCTACTCAATTCCGACTCTCACCTCCACGCTGTGTACTCTGGAACCTGAGCAACTCTGTGGAAGATCGTGGTAACCAATCCCGGTGGGAAGCAGGGTCAGGGCTGACGAGAGCGGAAGAAATGGTCCTCCGAAAAGGGGGTTGAATCGTAAGCCGGCAACCTTGCATTCGCAAAAAAACACTAGACAACGCTAAAGTAACAGTGGAAACACGCCTCGGATTTGATGGATACAACGGTAAACGAAGGAAGAAAGGAAACGGACTATGAATTTTGGTGTATGGAATGTACAAGGTATAAGAAACACAAAGGGAGATCATTTTGGAATTTATTCAACGAAAAATTGACCTGGCTATCATCTCTGAAACAAAGAAAAAGGGTAACGGAATAGAGAACATTAACGATTTTTACACCTTTATACAGGAGTGGACAACCATGAAAGGGCCCGAGCTGGGGTATCCATAATAATTCACAAAAAATGAAAAGGCACATTAAGTCTTGGGAAGCAATAAACGAACGCATAATTAAGATGACGATCCAAATAAGAGGAAGAACTATAACGATTCGTGTGTATGCGCCAAATGACGATGCTACAGTTCAGTGAAGATAATTTTGAAGATATAAGATACTCTCAAAATATAATCGACCAAGTGCCACATAGTCACGAATTATTATTGGAGGTGACCTCAATGGTAGAGTCGGGAAACAGATGAACAGTAACGTGGTAGGTAGATACGGAGAAGAAACGGTTAACGATAACGGTGAGAGATTGATAAATCTTTGCGAAGAATTCGATTTGAAAATAACAAATACTTTTTCCCCCCCAAAGATATACACAAGTACACCTGGTACCAACATACGAGAGGGCTAAAGTCAATTATAGATTATGTTATTATTCGACAACGTTCCGTATTAGGATTCAAGACGTCAAGTCAAAAGAAGCGCAGAGTGTGGATCCGACCATCAGCTACTGCAAACAAAAATGTATATTCCCTTTGCTACGACGTGTTTCCTCGACCAACACAAATATATCACGGAAACAAGACCAGACATGAAGAAATATAATCTGAAGGGCTTTTTAGATGAAACCACTAAATGTTCATTTGCAAAAAGATTAGAACAAAAATTAATTGAATCCGAGAGAACAACGCAAGATGAATATGTACACATTAAACATGTATCCTCGAAACTGCTGAAGAAATACTCGGAATAGAACAAATCAGTAATAAACCTGAATGGTGGGATGAAACTATAGAACGGAAGATAAAAGAAAAGAAGCAATTGTTCAAAAGCTCCTTCAAAAGAAGATGATATAACCAGGGAAAATTACAAGAGAGCAAATGGGGAGGTGAAGAAGGAGGTGATCAAGAAAAAATAGTAGTTGGGAGAAGAAATGCGAGTATATCGAACAACATATGGGAGGGACCCGTAGCTCGGAAGCTTGGAAAACTATAAAGTCTATGAGAACATCCAAAAAACGCACAACTAATCTGGAAAATATAAGAAATGAGGACTGGGAACGCTACTTCAAAGAGCTCTTGGAAGAAAAGCGACAAACATTTTTGGAAGAACAACAACCAATAACTGATACATCTCATATAACCTTCACTTGGAACAGGTACAGAAGGCAATTAAGGACACGAAGCTGAAGAGATCTCCTAGACCTGGAGGAATACACCCAGAATTCATAAAATATGGACCACACAAACTAACGCAATGCTTAGGACTCTATTTGAAAGATGCTTGAATGGGGAGGAAACACCAACCGAATGGCGAACGTCTTATATATCACCGATTCACAAGAAAGGATCGAAAGATGATCCCAAGAACTTACCGAGGCATAGCAGTCATCCCTACCATTGGAAGAATATACTCCCGGATCCTGAAAAATTTAATAGAGGAAGATTTTGAAGATGCACAACCAGAAGAACAAGCAGGATTTCGTGCAGGGAGATCCACAATAGATATTTATTCACCTTAAAAATAGCCTTGGAAAAGAGAACTCAGCGAAACAAAGAAACACATATAGCCTTTATAGATCTAGAGAAAGCTTATGATAACGTTCCGGTATCCCAACTATGGAAAGCTATGAAAAACTCGATTTAAGACCAACATTAATTCGAGCAGTTCAGCTTTATTACAAAAAAACTATGCTTCTGTCAAAATCGGCATGAAAACTAACAGAATCATTCAACACGACAAGGGACTCAGGCAAGGGTGCTGTTTATCCCCTACGTTGTTAAAATGTATTTATACGAATCGCTGAAAGACTGGACACGTAAGTGCAAGAATATGGGACTGAGAGTAGGAGACGACATGCTGTATACTCTGTATTTTGCAGACGACCAGATCGTGATTGCAGAAGATCAGCAAGATTTGAGTTATATGGTCAGAAAACTGAATGAGGAGTATACTGCTGCGGGTCTCACGATGAACCTTAATAAGTGTGAATATTTAACCGTGGCTAGCGATGACAACAACAGCTTACCTCTAGAATACGGATCAATCAAAAACGTCAATAAAGCTAAATACCTGGGAGTTATCTTCAATAAAGAAGGAAGTAGTAGAGATGAAATTCAGGACAGAATCACAAAGGGTCGCAAAACCCATAGGAGCACTCAATTCCATACTTTGGGAAAAAAACATCAAAAAAAAAACAAAAATGCGTATCTATAAGTCAATAGTTCAAAGCATTATGTTGTACGGCGCGGGAAATATGGGATTTGAGTAAGACCAACAAAAAAGCTACTAGCCACAGAGATGGACTTTCTAAGAAGGAGTTTGTGAAGATCGAGACTGGAGAGAGTGAGGAACGTGGAGATCAGGAGGCAAATGCACGTCGAGAGGAATATCATTGACGATGTAGATAAGAAACAACTGACGTGGTTCGGACATACCAAGAGAATGGGAGATACCAGATGGCCGAAAAAAATATTGGAGTGGATACCTCCAGAAAGACGAAAGAGAGGAAGACCAAGACGAAGCTGGAGAGATGACGTCGAAGAAGCCATGGAAGCAAGAAACTTGGAGGGAGATATGTGTTTGGACAGAAGGAATTGGAAACTGGGAACGGAGAGGCGGCGAGAGCCGTAGATAATCCGATATATATATATATTATATATATTTCCTAGAAAGTCAGCAACAAAAGGAGCTCTTCTGACCATTGATATTTCGAGAAACTTTCTAGCAGAAAAGTTCTGCTTCGGAAATGAATGAACCATAGTCAACTCAGCCACCAAGATGATTTGAAACCTGTCAATTTTGATCTTACTTCTGAAAAAAAGTTGCCCAAAACACGGTTAAAAATTAGGTACCCTTTTCTCGAAATACTTGAACTTTTGGTAATGTTGGCAAATTAAAACTTCTTCAAAATAATTCTAACCACCTCTGTTGGAGAATCACCTCATTTCTAACGGGTTTTTTTTTAGGAGGTTTGTTTTTCCGATAGATGTCGTTTTATTTTATGACAGTTGTTTTGGCAGCTCAAAGTGGCATTTCTACTCAGGATTGTTTGGCAATCATTATGAATAGGTAACTCCAGAACAACGTTTTCAAATCGTGGAAATTTTTTTCAAAATCAGTGTTCAATAAAATGTTTATAGAGCACTTCGTGAATTTTATGGTGCACATAATCGTCCGTCAGAGACCACCATAAAGAACGTAATTACCAAATTTCGTCTACATTCACTCTTTGGATGCAAGCCACCGACAGTTACTGTTTGGTGCGGTCTATGGGCTGGTGGGATCATCGGTCCATATTTCTTTAAAAATGAGGAAGGACGACGCGTTGCCGTGAATGGAAATCGATACAGAACCATGATCAATGATTTTTGTTGCCAAATCTTGAAGATATGGATATGGATGAAATGTGGTTTCAACAATATGTTGCCACTTGCCATACAGCACGTGAAACAATCGACTTATTGAAAGAAACTTTCAACGACAACATTATTTCGAGAAATGGTCCGGTGAATTGGCCTCCGCGTTCGTGCGATTTGACGCCACTCGATTACTTTTTGTGGGGATACGTGAAGTCAATGGTTTATGTGATAAACCTCAATCGATTGATGCTTTGGAAACCAATATTCAACGTGTCATTGCTGACATACGCCCTCAAATGCTTGAAGAAGCGGTCGAAAATTGGACCTCCAGAATGACATTTGTGAAAAATAGTCGTGGTGGCCGTATGCCACAAATGTGTTTAATGTTAAATGCCAAAAAATTATCTACCAAATAAAAAAAAAATTTGGTCATTTCATAATTTATATGTGTTTTATTCAAAAATAAAATCGGTAACCTCTTAAAAAAACACCTTAGTTCAACTATTTTAAGTTTTCTATCTCAGACGAGTCGAATGATTTCGTTTGGGGACATATTTTAAATTCTTTGAGGCTTGAACGAGCAACCACCTAAGAGGAGAGCACTTCAACCCTTAAATTGAATAGGATAGAGAGATTTGGTATATATCTTCATTTTGAAGGAGTTGAATCTATTTCACAACGGTGTTTTAAAAACGTAATTGGATAGACCATTTTCACCAAAACCAATTTTTTCAGCTCAAATAAGCCACTCTGAGTATTTTCTGTGATATCTTCTATAAATGCGTGATGAAATATACACATTAAATAACGAATTTTATTAAAAGTGGTGGATTTAAAATATCAAAATGAAACATCCTGAAGATAATACAAATTTCCCGTCAATTCTTATAACAGTTTTCTTTATATATTTTCTAATCAAAATTACAGATTTTATATACGAATTGATCTTCAGTGCCATCTGCAGGTCAGATGTAAACTAAAAAATGTAGTCGTTTTTAGTACTACGAAAGTAAGGCCGTTTCTATCTTTCTATAGGTACTCTATAATCTTTGATCAGAATGAAACCTCTATAATTGGAGTCTGTGAAAAAGTTCAAATAATTTGTAGAATCCCTGTTTCAGTGCTATTATACGAAATTCCAATTCGATCAACCTAAACATCCCCCAAAATGTGCAATTCCAGATTTCCACTCAACAGGTCACCGTGCTGGGATTAAACATCTGGATTACTCAAAATTCGACAAAGCCTCAACCGCCCGAAAGCCTCCAGCTACAATCGAACCATTCGCGGAAACGAACATACCTGAGCGGAGTTTCTGATGAACCGGAAATTGAATGAATCCGACCGCATCCTAACCCATAAATTTCGACCGTCTCAGCGCCGTTTTTGACACCGTCTAATGGAGAAAATCTCCTATATATAGACCGCGCGGCGGAAGCGAAACGTGTGCTAGAAACGTTGGAAACAATTGTAAATCGTGACGTGAGACATGCTGGTGTGAAATGGAAATGTCTATCATTTCGACATTTTCGTTATGATCTTCTGCTTGTTCTCCATAACGTTGTTTTGGTTTTTTCCAAGAGACTACGGAATCTGTCAATCAATCTACAGTGGAACTTCCCCGTAACGAATTCGCTAAATCCGAAAATAATTTCGTTGTACAGAAATTTCGTTATACGGATATTTTTTTGATTGAGTTTCTTGGGTTTTTTAGCACTAAGTCTTACCAGTAAATAGTCATTACTTTTAATAAAATATATTGACTCCGCCATATGTTTCGGCCTTATTATGGCCGGATCTTTTTTTATATGAGTCAATTATCGAAACAAAGCAATTGCATTTCTTATTGTGAATTCATATACATACTCAAAAGGTGTGTAATTGCATTTAATAGCATATTATATAGGCTTTCATGTAATACGTATAGTCCGTTCACGAAAGGTTGAGCCGTCGGTTGCCATGATAATTTGACATATTCCACTGTGTATATTAAAATTTTAGGTTAAGATGTTTATTTTCTTGTCAGATGATACGCAATGTTGTCAATATTTGCATAGAGTTGTCTGATAACTCGAAAGCTCGTCGGACGAGGCCGGTACATTCGGCAACGTTGACTTTATTTACGTTATAACAGCAACTACTGCCAACTTGAGATAAATAAAAAACGCCACGCCTACTATGTGCTCAACTTTTCGTGAACGGAGTATATACAATACATAGCTATTCACGATTATTTGGGAAAATAATTCGAATTTTTGTCTGAGTGGTGCAATTAAAAAAAACTTTTATTCTCATAAAAAGACTTCGCATTTTCTCAAGATTCAAAAATATTTTCCGGAACCCCTTCAATGGACATGAAAATGAGACGACACATTCAAAGGCTTGAAGTACCTACCTCTTCACGATTTGGTTTTCGGCAGTTACCCCTCTAAATCAACGCTGTCGGTATCATCACTGTTATCGTAGTGATCTCGAACACCGCATTCGACATTGTTTAAAATGTCCTTTTTAGGTGGAAGTTGATTTGTTACAGTATTAACATCGACATGAACGAAATCATTCAGAGTAATACTGCCATTCTCCAGATTTCCAGCTGATTCCAATGTTTCAAAAGGATTCGACATAATGGTTTAGTTTATGGTCGGGATTTATTACATACGTCCGACATAACTATGAAAAAACCCACCCTTATACCTTTTACCAATACTCGTTCAAAAAGTGATATTCGTGATCTTCGAATATTTCGTTATAGAGAGAATTTACTTCATTTTAGGGGGTGTTTTTAACATGGAATTTGGATTCAAGGTGCAATGTCTTGAACGAAATTCCTTATACAGAGAATTTCGTTATACAGACGTTCGCTATAGGGAAGTTCCCCCGTATTTTGTGTTTTCACTTTAGTACGGGTTTTTTTCCTGATGGCCAGACTCTGAACATTTTTAATGGGTGCAAATTCCTGGTGTTATCCTCCTGGAAAGTCAACTCAATTGAAGAAAACACAAAGATAACCCTAGCCACGACTGCTAGTGGGCCTACAAAACTCTTGGACATTCATGGGCCAATAAACCGAAATTGTACCACTTGTTGTCAAGTTGTCAACTATGCGTCTGTAGCATGGTGCCTGTAACAAGGTGAACAAAAACCGAAGAGGTCACCACTCGCAGCCGTCTGCAGAAACTGCCAAGCCTGTGTTACGGAACTGTACTGTGTTACGGAAGCTATGCGCACAGCTCCTACGTGCTTGAGATCTTACTATGATCTTTCTCCTTAACATCGACATGTGAGTAAATGTAGACTGCAGAAAACAGTAGAAATATCCCTGACAGAAAACTTCTATAGTCCGTTCACGAAGGTTGAGCACATAGTAGGCGTTTTTTTTATTTATCTGAAGTTGCCAGTATTTGCTGTCATAACGTAAAATAAAGTCAACGTTGCCGAATGTAACCGCCCTCGTTCGACGAGAATGCGAGTTATCAGACAACTCTATGCAATATTGACAACATTGCGTATCAATCTGACAAGAACATAACCTAAATTTAATATACACAGTGGAATATGCCAATTTCCATGGCCAACCGACGGCTCAACCTTTCGTGAACGGACTATACTTGGAATTGGTTGTACACAGGAGGATATTGAATCAATTGGATTCAAACGTGAATCCGTGATATTACGGTTCTAGAATACCTTAAGTGACAGTGTTACCACCTCTACCGATTTTAGGTAGATCTACCGAAATCACTCTCAATACAATCTACCTCTACCGATCTAAACCGAAAAAGCAGACCACCGAAATTTGATAGAATGAAACTATGTTCCGATATAACTAAAAATAATGAATATTCAGTAATATTTCGAAAGTTTCCTTACCATAAAAAAATTTGATACATAATTCAATTATACGTTGACTATCGCGAAGTTACTCACGTAATACAATTTATGTTTAACAGGTTGCCGCTCGTAGAATATGAACACCTCGCTGAGAACTGGGAGCAGTTTCCATTAATATAATTAGGTAAATCCCCGACAAGGGCTTATAAAATCATGTTACCATATTTGATGCGCTTACATTTAACATTTACTTTATAGTTGTGTCCTCATGATTCGTTACTGGTTGGAATTATTTCTTGTTTATGATGGCAATTTGATAGATTGATGATTTTTTTCGCATTTTTATTATGTGAATATTCACAACAAGAGGATCAAATGAGACAACAAAATCATTATATTTTAATGATAAATATAAAATCTTACGTCAATCAGATTCAATCTTTTTTAGATTTAGAGAAGCAATTGATGACTGAGTTGGTACGAGAAGGTCGCCTAATAGTATTATTCAGTATTGTCAACATCAAGTGAGAAAGTAATCCACTCGAAACCATTTTCATTAAGAGATTTCATGCGGTTTGGTCCTAGACTATACTTCTAGGGTGTAAACGAATAAAAGGAAAGAATTTGCGAGATTATGACTTGATCCATAACGAATGAGATCTTCGTAATTTCTCGATAAAATTCACGGTCTTTAAGTAAAAAATATTCATCAACAAGTAAAACGCCTGAGGTTGAGGATGGAATTCGACATTAGTGAGCGGATGTTACTCGTATTTCATCATAAGACCAGACTCGTATATTGATTAACTTTGATGCAGTCACAGTTCATGTGTGATCTGGATTATCATTTTTAGTAAGGGAACAAAACGTAAATATTTTCGCAACTATTTATACACACCCGTAGAATCGACATAATCTATTGCAATTGACCTTCAATATACAGGGAGCCTCAAGTTGTTCCATACAACCAATATCTCGAATATCAGCAAGGTGAAAAGTTCAAACAAAAATATTTGACTGTCTGTTAAACTTCATCAGAACTCATAGTTACATTTATTGTACAAACATTAAAAACTTCCCCGGTTATGTCTTTCCAATTGCACCCTTATATTTTTCTCTCCAAATGATTCCCCAGAAGTAAATTATATTTAAATAATTTATCATTATTTACTTGAATTGAAGCTTTGAAAATAATAATAATCAATTGTTGCGCAATCGCCATTTGGAGATATGGTGAAATATGTGTTGGCGTCGCAAGATGTTCAATTCAGACAATTTACAAAAAGTTATACCAAAAACACCTCGAAACATAAGAAAACACTTAATAATAAAATAATCTCGAAAATAATTGAGTCGAAATGTAACAAAGTGGATATCCATAATTCATAATTGTTGAATGTTAGAGTGAATCTACGTAAAACGATATAGAAAATTGGGTTGAAATACTTTTTCTTTTATTGAAGAGAAAGTCAAAAGTGCAATCGAAAAAAAAAACTCCGTAGATAGTTTTTTTTCGGTTGATAAACCAGAAATAGAATATTCATGACGGATTTTACCGAGAGGTATTTCAACACCGAATATTTTGTACACTAAAATTCCAAATCAGTAAATAATTTCCCAAAAAAACCGAATAATTCCAAACACAATGAATTCCAAAAACTCCGAGTAATTCCAAATAATTCCAGAAAATTCAAATAATTCCAAAATTCCACTGAATTCCAGTAATTCAAAAATATTATGTTGTTCTTTCATGCCAAGAATGTATCAACAAATGCCATAATTCAATAATTCAATTTTTTGCTCGCTTGTTCCAAGGGTACCTAACAGCGCAAATATCTGTATTTTTCGAATTTGAGAAACAATGGTTAATGAAACTCATGTCCGGCCTGCCGGACATGAACACGATAACTCTCGAAAGGATGAAGAATCTAGTTCGGTGTACTTATTCGACTGCCAAAATTTATTGAAACTATAGATCAATCATATCCTATAACAATAATAATATAGCAATATGCAAAGCATTATTCATTTTTCCATAAACCTTATGAAAAGTTGATTGCATATTCGAGAATATTAATCTGTAGGAATCGCAAGTATTATATCATACCACTTGTGACTGACCTCTTAGACAAAGCTTGAAATTATTTGGAAATGTCGGAATTATTCAGGATTTTTCAAAATATTTGGAATTATTCAGAATTATTGGAATTCTTCGGAAATATTTGGAATTGATCGGAATTTTTGAATTTATTCGAAATTTTTAGAACTATTCGGAATTTTTTGGAATTATTTTATACTTTTTTCCTGACCTAACATTATCATAATGCACGAAGCACGGATTTCAAATAATTCCGAATAATTTCGAATAATTCCAAAAATTCGAAAATATTTCATTAATTCCGAGAATTCGAAATAATTCCAGGGTGAAATATCCCTTGGTTTTTTACAGACATTTAAAATCCTTTTTCTGAAAATTCTATCATGTATGAGAGCCCAGATATTGGCTGTATGGAACATCTTGAAACACCCAGTATAACCTAATAAAAGTTTCAAGACGAACAAAATTACAGGTCATCGATCCCTTGACTCGATCAAGTGTCATGCTTCATACCCAATATAATAGCCGATAACTTCGCCCATTACAGACAATTACTTCAAAAACGTGTTCAAATACCGTGATCGAATTTCTTCCACATAATTCCCTAACGCTCTTCTGAACGACTTTTTCACTTAAATCCAGTATAAAATAAAATCCACTTCACTCCAGCCGGCATACATCAACAAATCGACACGTCCGTCCGCGAATATCGCGATTCCGACACGTTCGTAACGCCGTCAACCTGTTGAGGCATGTAGCGCCGTCTTCCGAACTACTGCGCGTCTTTTTGCGGGATGAAAACAGGGTCCCGTCCCCTCAGAATCCGGAACTGAGAACAGTGATGTTCCGGGTGTTACGATTGTAACATTTATGTTACATTTCAGATCTCGTGTTTCGGTGTTACATTATTCGTTTTAGCAGTTTCGACTGATGTTTTGAGTAGTTGCAGGTATTCAGCATAAATGCGTTTCTTTACTGAAAAATGGATCAATGCGCATTTGACGAACCTAAAAAGAAAGGACACCGCACATTTTGTATGAGAATTGGCTCCCGGTGGATTTGGCTGAAAATTTGATATGATGTTCTACTAATCCTTATGATCAAATGTCTCCATAGTCACGAAGCTGAAAAATGCTTACTTCTAGGGGTTTTTAGTGATTTTTTGTATCCATTATGGCTTACGTATTATGGGAATTGGCTCCCGGTGGATTTGGCTGAAAATTTGATATGATTTCTACTAATCCCTCTCTGATCAAATGTCTCCACAGTCACGAAGCTGAAAAATGCATACTTCTAGGATTTTTTAGCGATTTTTTGTAACCATTATGGCTTACGTATAGCGTTCACACAGAAATGTTTGAGAATATTTCGTGATTATTGAATGCAGATTCTGTCAATTCGAAATATTTTCAAACATTTCTGTGTGAACGGTAATACGTAGGCCATAATGGATACAAAAAATCGCTAAAAACTCCTAGAAGTATGCATTTTTCAGCTTCGTGACTGTGGAGACATTTGATCAGAAGGATTAGTAGAACATCATATGGAATTTTCAGCCAAATCCACCGGGAGCCAATTCCCATAATACGTAAGCCATAATGGATACAAAAATCACTAAAAACTCCTAGAAGTATGCATTTTTCAGCTTCGTGACTGTGGAGACATTTGATCAGAAGGATTATTAGAACATCATATCAAATTTTCAGCCAAATCCACCGGGAGCCAATTCCCATACAAATGTGCGGGGTCCTTTATGAAAAGCCCTGAGCAGGAGCTTTTGAGCGCTCGTTCATTGCTGAATCAAAAGGAATTTCCTCAAATTTTGTTACGACTTGATGTTTATATTAAATACAGGGTGTCTGAACACAAATGCGAGGCACTTAGGGAGATGATTCCCCGATGAAAATGAGAAGGGGTTGTCCATATAAATTTTTTCGAAATCGACCTTCCTTTCAAGATACAGCCATCGGAAGACGATAACGAGTTGACAGTTTTATTCTTAAAAATTTCATATAACATAACCGCTTGTAAGTTTTTATTTTTTCCTTGAAAAGTATTGCAAGAAACTTTTTTCTCTCCAGATTTAATGCGAAACCATAAGAGAATTTTAGTTTTAAAATCTATCCCACGAAAACATTTTTGAACGAAAATTATAGGGGGTTGTTATTTTAAACCCCTAATAATAAGTTATGAGATCTAAAAAAAATGTGTGAGTGATATTTACTTGGAGCTTCATATTATGTATAGTTTTATGACTCAGTGTTTTTAAGAAGCCGTAAAAAAATTAAAAACTGTCAGCTCGTCATCGCCTTCCAAAGGCTGTATCTTGGAAGGGGGGTCGATTTCGAAAAAAATTTATATGAACTACCCCTGATGCTTATTTTCATCCAGGATCATCTCCAGTCCTTTCAATTTGTTTGCAACACACCCTGTATATGGATGCAAAATCACAGCACGATCGGAATAAAATTCTGAAAATTATCCAAAAAATGAAATATGTGAAGAATCGAGAACTAAAAATATCAAACTACTATGGTTCTGGTTTCACAATCTTTTCGAGATTTTGTATGATCATCCACTTCGCCAATATACATCCTCAAATTCGATTTCATTTCAATCGAAAAGTTTATCAATATTAAATTTTTTCGTTATTACTCCCACCAAGCGTACTACTTCTAAGGCTCTGAAAAGGGGAGTATACCAGACAGCCATGCTGGGTCCAACCACAGACTCGAAAATTACAGAACAATTCGAATGAAATGAAATCTGTAATCGAATAAATGCTTATGCTTACCGAATGCTTACCTTCTAGTCTCCAACTTTATTTGTTTTGAATAAAAAATCAATACTTCCTATTAACTATTCTTCAAAAAAAGTACGCAACTAACAATAGAGCACAATAACTGAGAAATTGACATTACCATCTGTAATTTTCGAGTCTATGGTTGGACCCAGTCAGCCTGTCTGGCACACCTATCTTTCTAGTGCTCTACTACTTCGAATTAGTATCGAACATTTTACTGCTCAAGCGAATTGACAAATTATTATTCGAAAAATGGCTACTTAATTCAGAAGGAAATTAAATTCTATGGTTCTAATTATGCGATCTTCTTGAAATTTTGCACACTCAGTTTGAGAATTATCACCCTCAAATGAATAGAATTATTTGTTGTTGTTGAAATATAAGGAATCTCTTTGCAATATCCCGATTGAATTTTCTATGGCTCTGTCAACACTATGGCTACTAAATTCACCGGTGTGAAGTTAGCAGCCACTTTCTTCGGAGAGAGCGGCCGTTTTAACCAGTGGCGCCGGGTGAAATATAATGTATCATAACTTTTGACTGGAATGAAGTAGCGATCTGAAATTTCTAGAATATCTTTCTGAAATGATTTACAATTATACTAGAAAATCAGATTTTTTTCCCACCCGGAACTGTGAAAAAGCCCTGGAACAAAAAAGAAAATTATGATCAATCAAAAATAACCGAAGAAAATGGCCTCTACCGATGACTCACAGGATACGTTTATTACGACCTAAGGAACAAGTGTTATCAACCTCATCTTCTTCGGAAGGGGCCGAGGGGTGGAAATCGACGCCGCCTCCATAGAACCTATTATTATTCTGAACACATTGAAGAAAATGACCTCTACCAATGAAACTCACAGGATACGTTCTTTGTCATTTAAGGAACAAGTGTTATAAATTTCATCTCCTTCGGATGGGCCGAGGGGTGGAAATCGACTCCGCCGCCTCCATATCTCACACTTATAGAAAACACCCGAAGAAATGGCATCTACCGATGAAACTCACAGGATACGTTCTTTATGATCTAGGGAACAAGTGTTATCAATCACATCTCCTTCGGAAGGGGCCGAGGGGTGAAAATCGACACCGCCCTCCATAGAACCTATTATTATGCTGAACACATCGAAGAAAATGACCTCTAGCAATGAAACTCACAGGATACGTTCTTTGTGATTTGAGGAACAAGTGTTATAAATTTCATCTCCTCGGATGGGGCAAAGGGGTGGAAATCGACTCTGCCGCCGCCTCCATATCTCACACTTATGGAAAAACACCGAAGAAATGGCCTCTACCGATGAAACTCACAGGATACGTTTATTATGACCTAAGGAACAAGTGTTATCAATTTCATCTTCTTCGGATGGGGCCGAGGGGTGGAAATCGACTCCGCCGCCTCCATGTCTCACACTTATTATAGAAAAACACCGAAGAAAATGGCCTCTACCGATGAAACTCACAGGATACGTTCTTTGTCATTTAAGGAACAAGTGTTATCAATCTCATCTCCTTCGGAAGGGGCCGAGGGGTGGAAATCGACGCCGCCTTCATAAACCTATTATTATTCTGAACACATCGAAGAAATGACCTCTACCAATGAAACTCACAGGATACGTTCTCTGTGATTTGAAGAAAATGCCATTTTCTTCGGTGTTTTTCTATAAGTGTGAGATAAGGAGGCGGCGTAGTCGTTTCCACCCCTCGGCCCCATCCGAAGGGGATGAATTTATAACATTTGTTCCTTAAATGACAAGAAACGTATCCTGTGAGTTTCATTGGTAGAGGTCATTTTCTTCGATGTGTTCAGAATAATAATAGGTTCTATGGAGGCGGTGTCGATTTTCACCCCTCGGCCCCTTCCGAAGAGATGTGATTGATAACACTTGTTCCCTAGATCATAAAGACCTATCCTGTGAGTTTCATCGGTAGAGGCCATTTTCTCTGTGTTTTTTTTATATGTGTGAGATATGGAGGCGGCGGAGTTGATTTCCACCCCTCGGCCCCATCCGAAGGAGATGAAATTTATAACACTTGTTCCTTAAATGACAAAGAACGTATCCTGTGAGTTTCATTGGTAGAGGTCATTTTTCTTCGATGTGTTCAGAATAATAATATGTTCTATGAAGGCGGCGTCGATTTCCACCCCTCGGCCCCTTCCGAAGGAGATGAGATTGATAACACTTGTTCCTAGATCATAAACAACGTATCCTGTGAGTTTCATCGGTAGAGGCCATTTTCTTCGGTGTTTTTCTATAAGTGTGAGATATGGAGGCGGCGGAGTCGATTTCCACCCTCGGCCCCATCCGAAGGAGATGAAATTTATAACACTTGTTCCTTAATGACAAGAACGTAACCTGTGAGTTTCATTGGTAGAGGTCATTTTCTTCGATGTGTTCAGAATAATAATAGGTTCTATGAAGGCGGCGTCGATTTCCACCCCTCGGCCCCTTCCGAAGGAGATGAGATTGATAACACTTGTTCTTTAGGTCATAATAAACGTATCCTGTGAGTTTCATCGGTAGAGGCCATTTTTTTCGGTGTTTTTCTATGATAAGTGTGAGACATGGGGGCGGCGGAGTCGATTTCACCCCTCAGGAGATTGATTGATAACACTTGTTCCCTAGATCATAAAGAACGTATCCTGTGAGTTTCATCGGTAGAGGCCATTTTCTTCGGTGTTTTACTCTATAAGTGTGATATTGAGGCGGCGGAGTCGATTTCACCCCTCGGCCCCATCCGAAGGGGATGAAATTTATAACACTTGTTCCTTAAATGACAAAGAACGTATCCCGTGAGTTTCATTGGTAGAGGTCATTTTCTTCGATGTGTTCAGAATAATTATAGGTTCTATGGAGGCGGCGTAGATTTCACCCTCGGCCCTTCCGAAGGTGATGAGATTGATAACACTTGTTCCTTAGGTCATAATAAACGTATCCTGTGAGTTTCATCGGTAGAGGCCATTTTCTCTCGGTGTTTTTCTATAAGTGTGAGATATGGAGGCGGCGGAGTCGATTTGCACCCCTCGGCCCCATCCGAAGGGGATGAAATTATAACACTTGTTCCTTAAATGACAAAGAACGTATCCTGCGAGTTTCATTGGTAGAGGTCATTTTCTTCGATGTGTTTTCAAATAATAATGGTTTCTTTGGAGGCGGCGTCGATTTCCACCCCTCGGCCCCTTCCGAAGAAGATGAGGTTGATAACACTTGTTCCTTAGGTCATAATAAACGTATCCTGTGAGTTTTATCGGTAGAGGCCATTTTCTTCGGTGTTTTTTCTTAATAATGTGAGACATGGAGGCGGCAGAGTCGATTTCCACCCCTTGGCCCCATCCGAAGGAGATGAAATTTATAACAATTGTTCCTCAAATCACAAAGAACGTTTCCTGTGAGTTTCATTGGTAGAGGTCATTTTCTCTTCGATGTGTTCAGAATATAATAGGTTCTATGGAGGCGGCGTCGATTTTTTTTCCTCAGCCCCTTCCGAAGGAGATGTGAATTGATAACACTTGTTTCCTAGGACATAAAGAACGTATCCTGTGAGTTTCATCGGTAGAGGCCATTTTCTTCGGTGTTTTTCTATAAGTGTGAGATATGGAGGCGGCGGAGTCGATTTCCACCCCTCGGCCCCATCCGAAGGAGGTGAAATTCATAACACTTGTTCCTTAAATGACAAAGAACGTATCCCGTGAGTTTCATTGGTAGAGGTAATTTTCTTCGATGTGTTCAGAATAATAATGGGTCTATGGAGGCGGCGTCGATTTTCACCCCTCGGCCCCTTCCGAAGAAGATGAGGTTGATACACTTGTTCCTTAGGTCATAATAAACGTATCCTGTGAGTTTCATCGGTAGAGGGCCATTTTCTTCGGTGTTTTTCTATAATAATTGTGGGACATGGAGGGCGGAGTCGATTTCCCCCCCTCGGCCCCATCCGAAGAAGATGAAATTGATAACACTTGTTCCTCAGGTCATAATAAACGTATCCTGTGAGTTTCATCGGTAGAGGCCATTTTCTTCGGTGTTTTTCTATAAGTGTGAGATATGAAGGCGGCGGAGTCGATTTCCACCCCTCGGCCCCATCCGAAGGGGATGAAATTTATAACACTTGTTCCTTAAATGACAAAGAACGTATCCTGTGAGTTTCATTGGTAGAGGTCATTTTCTTCGATGTGTTCAGAATAATAATGGGTTCTATGGAGGCGGCGTCGATTTCCACCCCTCGGCCCCTTCCGAAGAAGATGAGGTTGATAACACTTGTTCCTTAGGTCATAATAACGTATCCTGTGAGTTTCATCGGTAGAGGCCATTTTCTTCGGTTATTTTTGATTGATCATAATTTTCTTTTTTTTTCAGGGCTTTTTTTCACAGTTCCGGTGGGAGAAAAATCTGATTTTCTAGTATAATATTGGAAATCATTTCAGAAAGATATTCTACAAATTTCAGGTCGCTACTTCATTCCAGTCAAAAGTTATGATACATTATATTCACCCGACGCCACTGGTAAAACGGCCGCTCTCTCCGAAGAAAGTGGCTGCTAACTTCACACCGGTACTAAATTCCGTATGAGGCTTCTTATGTTTATCTTGTGGCAGCAAAATTTCATCTCGATCGGTTTTGTTTCTTTCCGAGATAATGAGGCGAAAATTTCGAATTACCATATTTTATGGAATTCCCTGTACGATTTCGCTTAAGGAATTAACCGCGGCATTTAGGAACCAAAGCTATCCTTAATGTTTCAAGTCTCTAGGACAGTCCTTCCGATAGTTATCGGTGCTTACAGCCGGACGGTGCCACAACAGAATTGAATTTGACCAAGGATTCGTCATCAGGCAGTCGAATCTTACATTTTGACACCATTTTCTGCCCAAAATCGAAAACTACAGACATTTGGGCAAAAAATAGCAGTCGGGAGACGTAGAGCGGTCAAAAAAAGGTCTTCACCACCGTTCATGTATAAATCCTTTTGATGTTACGAAATGTTACAATTTTATAATTTTGATGTGTTACAATTCATGGAAGGCCAAGAACAACGCTGACTGCGAAGGACCAAACGACGGGAGGCAGAGGGAGGACTGCGCCTGCCCCCGCTCGCGGCCGCCGTCGCCGACTAGACAATTCGGTATTCGCCTCCGGTGGGGGAGGGAGAAAACAATAATGAGGCAGTGAAGAATTTCGCCCTACTCAGCCCGAGGGATGGTTGCATAGTTGTTATCATCTGAGGGTGCCTTTTGAGCTTTGGTTATTTGTCTAGACTTCTAGGTTTCGCTGAGATATTGAAGAGGTTTTGTTCGATTTCACACAGGTTTGAAAATAATTGTATGGAATATCCGAGTATTCTACAGGATGCGACAAAACAATAGAACACAATCAAAAATGTTCAATAACACAGGTGGAAATATGAAAATAAAGAATGATATTAATGGATAAACATCAACAAATATCAAACTCATACTTCGGGGCTAGTTTCGTCACCGTTCAGCGAGGGGGTTAACCACTTGAGATTTTTTGCGACGAAAGATCCTCAGGATCTCCTCCGATCCCCCCGGATCTCCCCCGAATTTCTTCTTCGGATCTCCCCGGATTTCCTCACAATTTTCTTGAATTCCCTCGGATTTCTTTTTTCTCTTACTATTTTCAAGAGATATAACCCAACCGGGTATAATATTTAAATTCACTAATTTTTATTATTTTATTGGGTGATCTATAAAATTCAACCCTGAAGTGTCAATCAGCATCAGTAATATGCGAAAAAGATACACAGATTGCTTGGATCTCCTCGGATCATCCCGGACCTCCTCTGATCTCCCCTGGATCCCCACGGATCTCCTTGGATCTTCTCGGTTTTCCCGGATTTCCTCTGGATCTCACTGGATCTCCTACCACAACAGCAGAAAATCCCTCAGTGGTTGCCCGAGGGTTACCCCTCGGGGTATCACTTGAGATTTTTTCCGACAGAGATCTCCTGCCTCGGGATCTCCCCGGATCTCCCTGGATCTCTACCACAAGAGCAGAAGCTCTCCCCAGTAGTTACACCCCTCGGCCCTAACCACCTAACCGGGTAGCTATATCATATTTCACGTATCGTAGCGCAATCCGAATTCACCCGAAGCTGACGTATAGGTAAGGAATACCTACTCCACGCACGATATCGCAAAGACACGTGCGATCTCGAACGTTGTTTATAACTTCAAGATCGCATTAATTGTCAAAAATGGATTTTGTAGAAAAAAACCTCAGATTATCTGAAAATCAACGATGAATCGATTAGAATGAAATTAACCACAGAGAGTGACATTGAAGTGTTTTTCGAATTATTTTCTCATAAATCTTAAAATTATGAGTTATAACCTCCAAATTCAAAATATGAAGTTCAGGCAGAAACTGTTTTAAACTACTTCATTAATTATTCATGGTTCACACTTTGAGGAAATAATATAGTAGATTATTATAAAGTTAGGGCTGAAGTGACACTTCTAATCCGAGGCAAAAGGTTTCACATTTTCCGTTCTTTCGAGAGAACAGTCCCATGGTTTATGAATTATTTTATGCAGTTTAGGTCTGAAAAAAAAACTAAACAAATAGTAATATCATACTCGTAACTGTTATTACTTTAGCTTCAGATATCAACTCTGCTGGTTATGATATCGTATTTTCATCCAAAAATGAATGTTTAACGATACAGACGAAATGAAATGGGAAAGAGAGTCTTTGCCCTTATGGGGGTTCATAGCGAAAAATTTTTTCAAACATGGATAAATTGAAAAAATCCTTGTTATCTATATTTATATCTCTATTTTCTCAGTGACAACATCTATACCATCATCACAGTTCTATTGTATAGGTTCTGTGGCATAAATTTGATAAATTATTGATTTCGATGATAACTGTTTTAAATTTATCTATGTTACAAGAAAAATGATTTGCCTTGAAAGCGTTGCTAAAACATTGAGAAAAAATGCTAGGACGCTAACAAAATACGTACCAAATATATTTTTCATATTGCGATGAAGACTATTTCTTTTCTGAATTGAAATTACCTTTTCATCTCGAATAATTCATAGTATAAAATATGGTAGTGATTCGTTATTTAATCGTGATGAATATGTTTGTTTTTCAATATCAGTGGCTTTCATTACTAAACTACTTGGTTTCGAACACTTTTTCAATTAGTAATCAATCAGTATAGGTTGTGACAAGAATTTTTTCGTATAAAATCAATTTTCATGAATTGTACGGAGCGTTCGAAACTCTCAATTCATAAACAACGTTTGATATCGCCAGTTACCTTGCGCTATCGCGCGTGAAATATACGTCGGCTTCGGATCACTTCCAATTGCGCTACGGTACGTGGGATATGAATATGCAACCGGGTATCATTTACGGAAAAATGTGGTTTCTACAAGATGGCTCCCCAGAGCATTATGCCCGGCCGTCCCGTTCACCTGATTTGAATCCGTTGGATTCTTCTTTCTGGAGAGCGTTAAAAAATTTTACTCGAGCTGCGTCAAAAAATGCGAATGCCGTTGATATGTTCGATTACTGAACGACCTTTTTAAGGAAAACTTAGGGTCTACAAAGCAGTTGAAGGCAAACAATTTGAGCATTTGCTATTAGTTGAATAAACTTTTGATATCCATTATTGCATTTTATTTAAAACTCTTACCAACTATGTATGTCACAATTTTTGTGCATGATACTGTTTCTTTATTAATTATTTTCTATCTCACTCGAACCTTAGAATTATGGACATAGGCAAGAATTAGATGCACTTTAACTGAGTAAAAAGAATTATCTTGATATTGGGTTTCTTTAGTAAAAAAATATTTTTTTCTTATTGAATGAACAGATTAGTAGTATGTATTAAACCTTTTTGGGACCCTGACAAAATAATCTTTTAAAATCACTTGCCGAAATCGCATAGTACATTTTTTT
>CM024248.1:41287592-41405341 GCA_013421045.1 Propylea japonica | reverse complement strand
AACGGAGAATAGATGAGACACTAGTAGAACAAGCTGCAACGACATTTTTTTGGACAACATTCTAATTCGTGAAAAAAGCTCAATTGAAAAAGGAATCTGTATCGTAAAGCTGCCTCAAAAAGAATTCTGTAGTGCACCTTTTGAATAGGTAGGTACACCCATATACAAGGTGCAAAAAGTTTTTGAAATTCCATTTTAAAAGGAAATCAGAAATGGATTCGTGCAAGTTATCGATGAGTGAGGAAATTTATTTCATGAAAATAATACTGCAACGAACTTTCATCTGATTTTCTTTTGGAATCGAGAAGTGAGGATCAATAATCGATTCTGGATAGAAAAAATTTATTAACTGAAATAGATATCACCAATTGAAAATACAGATTCATTTCATAAATATCTAATCAATAAACTAATAATTGCATTGAAAACATTCTCAAAAACTAACAATAATGAATTCAATAATACAAAATATGAGACTTACTAAACTTATTCATACATGAAAACTTTTTGAAAACTATCTTAATTCTTATAGGTAACAGCCTATATATAATATATATTTTGAAATTACCTTTTTGCATCTCGATTTTCACATCCAATAACACAAACAACATCTTCACTCTTGCAGGCATATCGAAATTATGATATTTCAAAAAGAACGTGTCAAACCACTCCTTGTGTCATTTGACAATTCAAAGGTTTTTTGATAATAACGATTTACATACTTACTATTTTCTCGATAGGATTTCCATGAATGCATCAACGACATCTAACTATCAAATTGAGAATAATTTTTTCGTGTATTATACCCTCCTTCGACAGGTGGCGTGACATATACGAGTGGCTCATCTATTTATTTTAGTTTGTCTATGACTTAAGCAGATAGTTCATTTCTTAAAAACGATCATTCGAATTCTAAACCGCGGGTTTCACAAAGCTGATTGGCAATCAAATCGTTGATTTTGAGAAAAGTTCGATGGTTTACGTCAAAAATGAACTGAAATTGCACAGAGAAATAATGACACTTCATCAATCAACTTGATCGGGGTTTTTGTGAAACCCGGCTTAATCTTTGAATGCTTCGATTCAACTCTATTCATCTTTGAATTAAATTTTTTGGGGTGTTCTAATCTTCTTCATACCTTTGAGGCGGTTTTTTGTCAGTTATTGCTTTCAGTTGGCGAGAGGCGTTGGTAAGAACAGCGATCCCGGTAAAATCACTGGTGGTAAAGAAATCACCGGTTCAGATAAATCATGACAAAAAATCACTGGTGATGAAATATCACTGGTGGTGAAAAATCGCTCAATCTCTACTCCACATAGCGTTCTTCCGGCGTCCGCGTCGGCAACGATGCTGTTCCCGGCACAGAAATCGTGGTTTAACGACCATTATCAATTAATTGTCGAACGCGTCACGCCTAATGGTGGTTTCAATTAGAGAAAAAACTGCGATCGGATTTTATTACTGCGTGTTATCCCGTTTTTGGAGTGCTCCGAGATCCCGATGTGGCAGCCTGAGCTCTTAATGGTTCGCTTTTCAATATGGAAAACTATTTTATTCGATGCCGATTATGATCTATGATTTGTACACACACCTGAATGATGATAGAAATTTTCAATTTTGAAGTGGTTCTTTTTTGCCAGGTAACGTTTTTCGGTCGACGGTGAGATGGTTAATATATTATTCGCAGTTATCAGCGGTTCTCGGTGAAAATTTATTTCTAAAGAAAAATTTAATGGTATTGGAAAATTACCAATGATTTGAACTCGTTTATTGGTGGAGAAATGAGGCTATTACCTCAAAATTTTGTAAAGAACTGGGATTGATACTGAATATACAGGGTGTTTCCTAAACATGCGGCAAAAATTCAGGGTGTTTTTCCTTGGACTATTTTAAGCATGTTTTGTTCGTTGATGATTTTTGAAAAACCTCTTGTTTCGAAGATACAGGGCGATCAACATTTTTCATATTTTTAAAATTAATAATAGTTTAAATAAAAATGCGTACGCACTGTGTTTACTAAGTAGGTACAATTTATTTTAAATTTGTTTAACAACATTCCAATTACTAAAAACGGCCAGTTTTTGACTTAAAATTGATTAAGTTCAGATGGTAAAGGAATACAGATATTAAACGGTTTTCATTTGATTTCGTTTTGCTAGAAGGTGGTCATTTTCAACAGTTTTGTAGGTTAAGTTAATTTTCATGTAATTTTTCATAATAAAATGTTATTATCTAAAATTTTGTTTCCTGTATCTTCGAATCAAAGAGGTTTTCAAAAATCATCAAAGGACAAAATATTCTTAGAATAGTCCAGGAACATCCCCTGAATTTTTGCCGCATGTTTAGGAAACACCCTGTATAAATGCAAAATCTCAGCACGATCGGAATTATATTCTGGAAATTATTAAAACTGAAACATGTAAAACTTGATAATTAAACAAACATAAATCTATGGTTATGAGAATGCGATTCCCTTGAAATTTTTCATGAATATTCAGTATTAATCTGGAAATATAAAGATTCCTCTTTTCATTATTCCAATTAATTTTCTAGGGTCACAAATTTTGCATGAGGCTTATTATAAGCATTGGGTTAACGAAGAAAAGGAATATTTTCTCAGAATGTAATGGAATGCTGCAATGCTTGTGTTATTTCATTTTCATGAAACTTCATACTTTTTCGAATATGATGAGAATGCCAAATCATTGCTAAGGTACTTCCGATAACTCAGAAGGAAAATTATTCAATTATTACGAGTAGTTTTTGAAATAACCGGGAATAAAAATTGCATTTACCGCATAGGGCAAAAGATAAGTAGCGACTACTCTTACGAAGCATTTGGGAACCGAACTCCCTGAAAATTTCAAGTCTATAGGACAATCCCTTCGAAAGTTATCGTGCTAACGGACGACGGCCCCACGGAAAGAATTGAGTTTGACCACGAATTCGACAGTAGGGAGTCGAACCTTATATTTTGAGACCATTTACGGCTGAAAATTCCAAAATTACAGACGTTTGGACAAAACGAGATAGCACTCGTTTAATAGAACAAGCGCTCAAAAAATCCGATAGAATTTTATTGCTCCGTATATCCCGTTTTTGGAGTGCCCCGAGATCCCCGGCGTAAGCTCTTAATGGTTCGCTTTTCAATATGGGAACAGTTTATTTTATTCGATGCCGATTATGATCTATGATTTGTATGGCACACCTAAATGATTTGGATCAATTTATGTTGAGACTGAGATGCTCTCGAGTTCGAGACCGTTAATCCTTTAGAGAATGTGTTTTTTCTAGGAAGATTTATAGATAACTTCCTTTGTCATTCGTACCTGTTGAATTGTTGATTTATTGTTCACTGCAAAGTTATTGCGTAGTGAAGGATGATGAAAACGTCTGTATTTAGATAACTTCATTACAAATACCAGTGTGATTATAGTTCTATGATTTTATTCTTGAGCAGATCATCTATGAATTGCCGTAATTGGTAACGCGGAAGAACAAATAATATATTAGTAGAAACTGTACGTTATATAGTTTCGAGTATGTTTCCTATTATGTTATACTTATAGATTATTGAGTTTCGCAACTGCACTACAGTTCTAGTAGTCTGAGAGGACTTCAATGAGCCTAATCTTGCGTTTATCCTATAGTTTCTAGAGTCATTTTCACGCAGGCTCGCAATGGCAATGTATTCTGTAACTGAGCGAACAAGATTTCCTCCACTTTTCCGTGTAATACACTGTCCGTAAAGTATGGAACAAATTAATTTTTAGCTAAACAGACCATTTTAAGAAATAATCTTCGTTCAACGAAGATATCAAGAATTGATTTACGCGACCAGTGGAGTACCGCAAAAAAGTTTTGGGAGGGAAAAAGGAGACATGGCTCCAGAAAAGGAAAACCCTGTAAGTTCTAGTCGAAATTCAGGACGTGCAATGATGGAGACTGTTGAAAATAGCTCGCATTTCAGTTTTGGATTAAATATCTCAAGGATCTCAGGAGTCATGAAGAAAAAACCAATTTTTTTTGGAAATTTCAACACCCTGTAGCTCCGTAACGAAGCATTCACGGACCATGTTTTATGGACTTTTTTTCTTGAAATTATACGAAGATTCATACTCTTAAGTTGGACATATCATTATGTAACAACTGTATTTCTGGATTTGAGTAAAAAACAAAGGAGCTTAAATGCGACCAAAGGAGACCAGTTTTTATTCGTGCGTTGACACAATAAATAAAAATTACCACTAGACCGAATCAAAATCATTAGTCTTTCAGCAGATAGTTGTGACGACTCATGTGCTGTTTCGTCAAACTAACGACATCAGAAGTGCGATATTTATAGCCATTCACTCAGATAGTCAAGCTGCTATCAAAGCACTGGACTCCTACGTCATAGATTGAAAGATGATCTGGGAGTGCCGGAACAAACTCCATGAGGTAGGCAAGAAAAATGAGGTCTTTTTAATCTGGGTTCCCGGCATTCGGGAATCAAAGGAAACGAAGAGGCCATACACTTGCCAAAGAGTTCGCACGAATGTCACTGATTGGCCCAGAACCCTTCTGTGGTATAGGTAAATGTACCTATAAGAAGGAGTTTCTGGACAAAGAGAAAGCGAGAGGGAAAAACTCTGGCGGAATCTCCCAGGGATGGATCATTCCCATTAAGTTCCTTTGGACTTTGAAACAGCAAGATCCAAAAGATTCTGGATTTCGGTAGAAACAATTATACCTCCTTACTGCCTTTCTTACAGGATACTGTCGCCTCAGGAAGCACCTGTTGAGGATGGGATTGTCGGACACTGACGAGTGTAGCTTCTGTGGGAGGAGAAGAAACCCCCATTCAATTAGTCACGGAATGCTTTGGCATTGCGAGCCTAAGAAGAGAATGCCTTGGGCGAGAAACTTGTAAGAGTGAGGAACTAGCCTCGTTGAAGCCTTCTTCAGGATTCATCAGATATCTGGTACTGGAAGGCGAGCTGTGAAAGATGTGGTCATAACAGCTCTGTAAGGGGACACAATAGATCTTAAGGTCGCAGTGAATTGTTACCCCTTTTTTAAACTATCAACTTCGTCAAACTACGTATTACCCTAGGTAAAAATCAGGAAAGATTGTCCGACAGTTTCTTATACTAATAGCGTTTTCATTTGGAAAAACTAGTGCGCACCAGTTGCCCCAGTGCAGTTTTTTGTGTTCTATTGGTACAAAGAACAATGAAATGCTCATTAAAAATTGCACTCAGATCGCACTGGGGCAATTCTGCGCGCGCACCAGTTTTCCCAAAAGAAAACGCTATAAAATATCAACCTATCTGAATAATGGCATCCTTTATATTCTCATCGATGAATAACTTTTGAATCCGATGTCATGATGTCAATCAAAACGATAAGAGCATATGTTTATTCCGTAATAAGCAACACTATATCTATTCAGCCCAAAGCTATCTATATTCTGGCGACAAAGACGCTGAAGACCATAACTTGTACGACTATGTAGACGTCAGTTTTTATGGCTTGTTGAATCATTGGGCCCCTCGTTCTAAAATGAAATCAAAGGTACAATACATCAACAACTTTAAACATCCAAAGTTCCTTTATACATTGATAATAATCTTGTGTCATCCATTATCATTTAATGATCTACACTTTCTCATTGACCAACAAGTAACCAGTACTTGAATAAGTGGTAGTTATCAACGGTGATGACAAGAAGTTTTAATATCTAGGAGGTGCAGTCTATGTCTTGATGTATGTGTTTTACAGGTAGTTATTATTGGTGATAGTTTGTAATGACAACCTGAATTATCTTGTTTTAAACCAAAATGTTACCTCTGAACACCTGTTATTAAAGGTTGGTTACCATGATGCTTAATGGTTTGACTTTACAGGTTCATAGACGATACAAAATTTTGATTCCTCCTGGTAAAAATTATTATTCTACATATAAAATGGCAACATTATGTATGACTTTTATAATTTATACTAGCACTTCTGTGTTCAACATAATTACATCCAATGCTTCATCGTGAAGTTTCACAAGAATATGTATTTACACTGATACCTTAAGTTCACATCTTCTCTTTCGAAAGATATTGTGTTATTTTTCAGATGAAAGGTTGTTGAAATAAGCTGATATTTTTTCAACAGAAGAAATAGGAAACGAACACGCTCTAGTTTTTTTCGAAAGTGACTATCCCTCGCCAAATACAAACTTGCAGATCAATGCAAACTGAAGGGTTTTCCAAGAAAAGGTGTTATTTTGATATTAAATGAAAAATGCATTTTTCAATATGAATGATCGGATTTTATTTCATTATAGAGAAGAAGTTTTGCCGTTAATAGTGGAAAATAACATCAGGCAAATGACCACCACGACCACGCTTACAGGATCATATCCTTTTTTATGAAATTTTTCATAACCAAATAGCAAAGTGGCTGCCCTATGTCCTCGATAGCCTCACGAATTCCATCTTGAATCGACGCTAGGCTATTGGCGTAGACCTTCTTTTTCACGTGTCCCCAAAAGAAGAAGTCTCAAGGTGTTAAATCACAAGATCTCGGTGGCCAATTGTGATCACCTTTTCGAGAGATAACACGGTCCGAAAACTTTTCCCGCAAAAGATCAATGGTTTCGTTGATTGTGTGCCACGTAGCGCCGTCTTGTTGAAAGTAAACGTTGTCTAAATCAATACTATCCAATTTCGGCCATAAAAAAATCATTAGTCATCTCTAGATAGTGCAACCCATTCACGGTAACTGTTTTTCAACGTTTTCGGCTACAGTAGCAATATTCTCGGCTGTTCTTGGGTGACGTGCACGGGTTCTATTCTTCACATCACTAACTTGTCCCAACAGCTCGAATTTTTCCACCAATTTCTTTATTGCGGTCCGACAAGGTGCTTCACGAAGACTCAAAAATGTTCGAGCTTTACGAGCCGTCTCTGTCAAATTTTCCCCATTTTATAGTGAATTTTAATAATTTCAATACGTTATTGAAGCGTGTATCGTTTCATTTATTAATTGGCGTAGTTTCTAATTGTCAAATGTCAAAATGACAGCTTCAAAGGTGACATCTACCGAAATAGCGGGCTATTCAAAATAACTCCTCTTACTGGAAAACCCTTTGTAACTAGAATGTGATATAAATGGACTTTAAGTTTTTTTAATATTTATCAGTTAATCTCTTCTCAATCCTTGTTATGGGAATAACATTCAAGTCGTTTTCACAGTTCCGAAGTTTTTCTGTGTGTTTTTGTCTGTCAGGCGGGACAGTACAAGGTAGCCAACATAAAAGCGAGCTTCCTAGGAAAATAGGTTACAATTCTGGGCATAATACAGCTCTAGTATGGAAACGCACGAAAGACATCATTGGTCGCAGTGCAAAAAAGCCGTCACGGTGCCAATAGACCACAATCTAATCTAATTCTGGGTAAACCAAAATAACATTGTTGCCGCTCATCACGAAAATCCTTGAAAAACAGATATATTTCAATAACTCAAACTTAACGATTCAAACGATAAACCCGAGAAACTAACACTTAGTCGAGACGTTTCTAGACTTTATAGACTCCCTATCCGCTGAGACAATAGATTATCTGGCATCCCGTGACGGCAGACGCGGCTCGGATAATGAAATACAAAATAAACACGGCTTCCTTACTTTATTATTTACTTCTCTCATGGTGCGATTGCGGCACCAGCAGCTTTCTATTGTTTTCGTAGCCTTTATTACCTTCCTTCTGCAACTCCAGAAGGAGGGACCATTTGATGGCTCTATTTGACAATTGTACGAGCCGTCAAGAAGAAGAAATGAGGAGAGATTTCTCATTGAGGTCAGTTTGTACTCCTGCTACTGAGTGCTGAATAACCTATTGGTCTATTGAGATCGCTAGCTTCGTCATTTTATTATTCTCTTCAACTGGGGATGGCTAGGTGGTTAATGAATAGGGGCAAAATTACTTTCGATTCCTTTCTCGAAATAAGTTTGGGTTAGAATGAGATTCGGATGACGATACTTCAATATATCGCAGTCGTTGAACCATATTTATTTCACTAGTTGTCAGTTGCAAGTTCATTAAAAAAAACACAAAACAATTCTATCTGATCTAGGTAAATTAAAGCAACACTGTTGCGCTCATCACGAAAAATCCCTGAAAACCAGAAAAATTCCAATAACTCAATTTAACGATTCGAACGATAACCCCGAGAAACTAACGCTTAGCCTAGACGTTTCTAGACTTTATAGACTCCCTGTCCGCTAAGACATAGATTATCTGGCATCCCGTGACGGCAGACGCGGCTCGTATAATGAAATACAAAATAAACACGGCTTCCTTAGTTTATTATTTACTTCTCTCATGGTGCGATTGCGGCTACACCAGCAGCTTTCTATTGTTTTCGTAGCCTTTATTACTTTTCATTCTGCAACTCCAGAAGGAGAGACCATTTGATGGCTCTATTTGACAATTGTACGAGCCGTCAAGAAGATAAAAATGAGGAGAGATTTCTCATTCAGGTCAGTTTGTACTCCTGCTCCTGAAGTCCTGAGTTCTGAATAACCTATTGGTTTATTGAGATAGCTAGCTTCATCATTTCATTATTCTCTTCAAGTCGACGAAAGCTTGGTTGTTGATGAAGAAGGATAACACTTAATCTAGATTTTTTCCTCGAAATGAGTTTTTCAAAATTATAATTTCAGTTATTTTTTCACCTATTCCTCATGATTGTTTGTATATTATTTTTGAATGTTTTGCATGTTGTTAGTCATTGTATATTCTCAATAAAATATTCATAATATAAAGAACGTCTGTGAGTATTGTAGTCTTCGAAAATGAAAAACAATAGTATTGAACATCCTACCTGATACCTGGATCGAAGTGTCGACACTTACCTGAAACAAAGAAAAAAATCAGGTATGGTTGAACAAAATTGTTGGAAAAACATTTCACAATTGATAAATATATGGAATGGTTTGAGGAGTCAATTGGAGTGAGGAGCAGAGTGGAGTATTGATATATATTTAAGCTGTGGCAATTAGGTTGTGACTTGTGCAAATTTGTGATTGAAAAACTAAAATTGCACTTGTCCCGGCCTGCTGGCTGACAGCAAATCAACGGCATATCATTTGTTTCTCCAAAGAATTTCATATTATTGAATACCCAAAGTACATATTATGTGAATGACACAATGTTTCAAACGAGAATTGAGATATTCAGTGAAGGAGGCGGCATGATACGAGTTGATTTAGGGCCGATTGCACCGTTATCGTTCAAATCTTCCGTTAAGTAAGCCTTCGTTAAAATTTGTAATCTTAGATTAACTTGTTCTTTTGCGCCGACATCCAAATTCCCCAGATTAACTTTAATCTATGGTTCTGGTTATTTTCTTGTGAAATGTGGAATGAGCTGGTATTTCTGTGTTCTTTTTGAACTATTTCTCTTTTTTGTGAATCTAACTTGTTAATGTTGTTTGGTACTTGGTTCATGATATAAGAAAAAATATTCATGGTTTGGTAGGTATTTAACAGTTCTACAGTAAATAAGCTATGCCCCCGAATCAGTAAATTTGGTGGCGATCGTAGAGAATTCGATTTTTGGCAGAATAACCATACATATGGCTTTTTCTTCAGCCAAAAATTTTTAGACTCCGATCGGCGTCATCATCACACCCTTACTTAGCCTATTCGTTTTGAAGTATTTCGTGCTCCTGAGTAACTCAAAAGCTCGAAATACGGCTTGCCATTGGCTGCGCACAAGCGCTGGAACAGCTCAGGAGCTCGAAACTCTTCAAAACGAATACCATAACTGATTCGCACCATCAAATGATCCAATGGTTAGATGCCATGCCTGTATAATTCATTAAGTAGGGGGGGGCCCGGCCCCCTGCCCCCCCTCTATCTACGCCAGTGTAGTGAGCGTTTGTTTATTTATCTGAAGTTGGCAATATTTACTGTCATAACGTAAAATAAAGTCAACGTTGCCGAAAATTCCCGGCTTCGTCCGACGAGCTTGTGAGTTATCAGAGAACTCTATGCAATAATGACAACATTGCGTATCAATCTGACAAGAAAATAAACAACATAACCTAAAATTTCAATATACACAGTGAAATATGCCAATTGTCATGGCCAACTATGCCAAATTGCCATTGCTCAACTATTACATTATAAACGTATCTGTTTTATGAACACGGTGCAAGGCATGGTAAGTCGATCTTAAGTCGCACTTAAATTAAATCTTGTATTAATAAAGGCTTTCTTAGGTAGAAAACGGTACAAGTGGCCATAAGATCTTATAATTTTCTGAACTAAAACTTCAAGGGAGTTTAGTACCGAAGTATCCACACCTGCAGGTATTCTCTGCATCATAGATTCAACCAGAGAATATATTCCCACGCGAACGGAAGATGAGATTTTTGACATAAATCAAAATAATCCATCGGATTGAGATAAAGCATTACGAATCTTTCACTATACTACGTCAGCTTAGTCCGATTACAAGGTGCAAGAAATTTCACAAATTTCACTCGAATACATAATTCATTTATCATAGTATAAGCAGAACTGCATTACCGTATTTCATCATGAGTCAAATAGATACATTACAATAATTCAATGCATGATGTGAATTTATGGTGCTTGCTTCATGGCTATTCAACACTGAGTAGCATAAATAACTGCCGGAATGTTTGGCAAAAATGATATCTGAATTGACAGCTACGCAAGGTATGAATACACTCGTAAATAGTGGTTTACTTATCCTTTCTAACTGTTCACCTTTTTCCTCGATCATAAGTTATTGAAACCGACACGTCATTGTCATAGCTTTTCTTAACCGATAGTATTTATCAGGTCTATGAAAGTACATACTGATCACTCTATCGATTCTCCAGAATATACAGGCTGGCATATAGTCGGTAAATGAAGATTGGATGCACTGCTATTCATGAGGTCTTTTGTGATATCTGAATTGACTGGTACGCAATGTATGAAAACTCTAGTGAATTGTGGTTTTCCGTCGATCTCAGAATGAAATTTCATTTTCATGTATACGAAATTGATCATTAAAGACCCATTTTAATGCTCAATTTATGCTATTTTAATGTGCAATCCTCATGGCAACCGTTCACAAATTATTCAGAAGCACTACGAGAAATCTACTAGAACATAGATACATAAAACCTTGTTGTCTTGTGCAAAATGAGAATGTATTTCAAACAAGAATCCAAACACAATTCATATTGAGATCGTCGGAAAAATCTTGTAATCACCTCGGTTATTAATCGAGCGACTAATGGTCTCGAACTATTTACGCATTCGCTCCACTCACGCGTTAAAATATCTTGACCATTAGCAGCTGTCTTTAATAACCTAGTTATTTAAATAACTTTTTCCGCCGACCTCGAAATAAAAGGTGATTTGAATGTGTACAAATTTGAACATTAATGACCCATTGTAATGCTCAATTTATGATATGTTTTAATGTGCAATCCTCATGAAAACCGTACACAAAGTATTCAGAAGCACTACGAGAAATGTCAAAACTCTACTGGAACATAGAAACATAGAAATTTCATTATTTCAAATGTATGTCTTGTGCAAAATGAGAATGTATTTCAATCAAGAATTTATACACAATTTATGTTGAAATCGTCGGAAAAGTCTTGTAAACAACTCGGCTATTAAGCGACTCATGGTATTAACGCGATCGCTCCATTCACGCATTAAAATATTTTGGCCATTAGTCGCTGGCTTTGACAACCTAGTTTACTAAATAACTATTTTTTATGCCTTCTCGCCTGCACAAAATATCTGCTTGATTTTATTCTTTTCAGTTTTTTGGTTTTGGGGTGAAAAATCGAAAACTGTTTTTCAGGCATCATCTTTAAAGAACTGTTACTAAGCAGGAGTGCCTGAAAAAAAGTTGATAGGAAATACCCAGTTTATTTTTTGACAAAGAATCACCCCCTCAATTTTTCGCATTTTTATGATTCTTCAATAAAGAAACCAGATTTATTTTCCTCATCAAAGATGTTTTGCCAAGGTTTTGAGCTCCACAATCACATCCTGAATACTCAGAAACGAAATAGCTATTTATGATGAGTGTTAAAAGTGACGTTTTATTTTGTGAGTGAAAAAGTTTGTGAAATAAGCGGAGCTAATTGAACAATTTCACGAACAAAATAAAATCACTTTTAACACAAATACCATACAATGTTTTTTGTAGAACTGCCCTATTTTGATAATGAAATGGGCGAATTTGCAATGACAATTAACTTCTTATAGTTAAGTTATTGAAGACAGCGACTAATGGTCAAGATATTTCAATGCGTGAGCGGAGCGAACGCGTTAATAGTTCGAGACCATTAGTCGCTCGATTAATAACCGAGTTGATTACAAAATTCTTCCGACGGACTCATTATGATTTGTGTATAAATTCTTGATTGAAATACATTCTCATTTTCCACAAGACATACATTTGACAAATGGAATTTCTATGTTTCTATGTTCCAGTAGAGTTTTGACATTTCTCGTAGTGCTACTGAATACAGTAAAGACTCGATAATCCGGATTAATTAATGCAAGGGATGATCCGGATTAATGAGGAATCCGGAATACCGCGTCTTACAATTTAGTAAAGATGCAATTTAAAAAAACGGTTGAAATAAATATAGGCTTTATAATCGAAATCATAAAACAAATATATTATTTGGAATAATTAGATATTTTACGTTTTCTACTGTAAGGGAAAAAGAATGCTGAACAATAGCTTTCTCCTGTATATCTTTCAGAAGCTGAATATCAGTAATTGCCATAATTAATTATTCTTGTCTGACTTTTTTTGTCTTATACCATTGTGCACTATTATATACCAAAAGAACGCCCGATCGTCGTCATAGAAATTGAGTTACGACAAGTCATAACCGTAAACCACGTATGCAACGATCCGAAATTCGGATTATTGAGTCTTGCTATCCGGATTATAAGGACATAATACAATCTTGACGTTAATGCGGACTAGTAAATATCCGGATTATCGTTCTACGGATTATCGAGTCTCTACTGTACTTTGTGTACGGTTGCCATGAGGATTGCACATTAAAATGGCTTAAAAATTGAGCATTAAAATGGGTCATTAATGCTCAATTTCGTACACATTAAAATCACCTTTTATTTCGAGGTCGGCGAAAAAAATATTTTTTTGTATAACTGCCATTAAAAGTGACACTTTTAATGACATAGTAAAATTAATTGTTCACGTGGAAGCGTGTTAAAAATATTTAAACAAGCTTCCACGTTAATTAACGTCACTTTTAACACTCATATCATTTTGAAGTTCATTGTCATTGCAAATTCGCCCATTTCATAATCAAAATAGGGCAGTTGTACAAAAAACATTGTATGGTATTTGTGTTAAAAGTGATTTCATTTTGTTCGTGGAATTGTTCAATTCGCTCCGATCATTTCAGGAACTTTTTCACTCACAAAATAAAACGTCACTTTTAACACGTCTCCACGTAAACAATCAATTTTAACATTGTTTGCTGTCATTAAAAGTCTCACCTTTAATGGCAGTTGAACAATATTAATTTCCAGATTACTCATAAAAATTTCGATAAATAGGAAACTGTTTTTCAGGCAACATTTTAATGAACTGTTACTAAGCAGGGGTGCCTGAAAAAAAGTTGATAGGAAATACTCAGTTTATTTTTGACAAGGAATCACCTTCTCAATTATTGTTCATTTTTATTCTTCAATAAAGATACCAGATTTATTTTCCTCATCAAAAATCTTTTGCCAAATTTTTGAGCTATCAGATCAGGTTTTGAGCTCCTCTATCACACCCTGAATACTCAGAAACGAAAAAATTTAATTCTCTGTATTGCTTATGTGATGAAATGAATTTCAATCGAAAGAATAAATTCCAGAGATCAATTGTAGATCAATGACCGAACAGCAAAATTAGCATGGAGGCGCGTTTCCGCGAAAACTGGCATTTGCATTTTGACAGGAGAAACCAAGCGGTGCAAGAGTGGAGGAAGAAATTCATCAAGATTAATTTTGCTGATCTGATATGCGAGGATATTTTAATTCCACTCGTGCCTTCTTTATGCCGAGCATGAATTGAACAGATAGATTCTGACATTTCAATTATTCCAAGATATAAGTCGAAGTATTCCGTTGTTGAAAAAAAGAAAACTTAATGAGTTTCCTCGAATCGAAATACAGATTACGCCGGTACCGTTTCTCGATGTTCAATCTCAGGCAAATTAGTGAGGATTTGGGTTTTTTGTCGAGTCAGGAAGCAACGGAAACGTTCCTTGACAATAAATCTCCCAATTTTTTCAATTTTCATGGATTGGAGATTTACGATCGGATGTTGAATAACTGGAAATATTTGAAATGTGACATCAGAGTTGTTCCTTGACATCCATATAAACTGCATATTGCCAAATGGGCAGAACACAAATTAAAAAAATTTTGGAAAAGCCCTGAACAGGAGCTTTCGAGTGTTCGTTTTTTGATGGAGCAATGACTATTACCTCAAAATTTAATATGGTATTTGAGATTGATACTAAACATGCACTACGCAAAAAAATTAACGCACATTCTGAAAATCTCAATTTCATTAAAAGTTATCTCTACATTGACTTTATAACTTATTTTTTTGATTTTCTCGGAAAGGTTTTGAACGAAACAAGACACATTAAATGGAAGAAAAATTCAAGATTTCACCGAATCTTATGCGAAAGAAGAGAATAAACAATTTTCAAAATTCTGGAATGCTGATAAGTGACTTAATGCTTGGTATTTCCACCCCTTGCGTTAATTACAGCTCGGCAACGACGGTTCATACTCGAAATGCTTAAAATGTTCTGATCTAATCCTTGCCCGATTTCTCTGAGTTGGATTCCTAAGTCATAAGGAGTAGCTGGACTCCTCAGCCTTCTATTGAGGTTGTCCCAAACCTGCTCAATCGGATTGAGATCTGGACTTCTTGCTGGCCATTCCATTCGAGAGACATTAATCTCTTCAGGGTACTCCTGAACGATGCGCGCACGATGGGGTCTGGCATTATCGTCCATAAAAATGAAATTTTCACCAATGTATGGGGCAAATGACACTACATGCTCTTCAAGAATGTTCCTTATATACCTATCAGTATTTATTGCTCCATTATCAACGACCACTAGGTCTGTGCGAGCAGTCAAAGATATTCCACCCCATGCCATAATCGACCCTCCCCCGAAACCAGTAGTATTCAGTAAATTGCACTGAGCGTATCTTTCATGTGGACGTCTGTATACAAGGGAACGGCGATCACAATGGTAGAGGCAGAATCTAGACTCATCTATGAAGAGAACTCTTTCCTAATCAGCCTCTTCCCAATGGATATGCTCTCCCGCAAAATCCGAATGCGCCGTTTGATGGGCTGGGGTAAGAACTAGGCCTCTTGCCGCAACACGAGGCCTTAAATCATATTCTTTGAGGCGATTTCTTATTGTCTGAGTGCTAATTTGCACCCCATGAATTTGCACAAGCTGATTTTGAAGGAGGCGAGCAGTTGCAAACCGTTGTCTCAACGAAGAAACTCTCAAGTAACGTTCTTGAATGGCAGTTGCTACCCGTGGTCTACCCTGTTCTGGTCTTCGGACATTCATACCTGTCTCCCTGAATCGCTGCAACATTCTAGACACACTTGTATGGGAAACTCCAAACCTTTCTGCAATTCTTGTGTATGTCCACCGTTCTTCTCGCAAAACTACCGCTTCGGCACATTCCTCTTGGGTCAAATTGCGTGTTTCGCGTTGCATAGCGATCGAGTGTAGAAAATAAAATCTATTGATCACTAGAATTGATCGAGAACAACTGATTTCAGAATGGAGCCAATACATTCAAAATCTGATAATCTCTTCTTTTTTTATTTATGCTAGGAAAAAACATCTGTATTGAAGAAAAACGTTGAAAGTGGATAACATATGCATGCATAATTCTGATAAAAATAATTATCATTGAGAACAGCTTCAGTTGTAGAATAAATTTGAGATTTCCATAATGTGCGTTAATTTTTTTGCGTAGTGTATATATAGTATACTTTGAAATTTTGGATTCACTATTCCATGTTTCCTCCCCTCATAACATCGAATTAAAGTTATTCTCGATGCTCACCTTTTTGACTTTTGGTAATTTTCATGTTTTTTCTCAAGGATCTGTAACATGAAAATACAGATGGTAGTTGATCCTGTTTGATCTTATTTTCACTGTAAAACATAGGCTTCAATGCTTTTTTTTGTTGAGTTGGGGAATCAAAAGGGCACATAATTTGAAACAACCTCATTTCACATTGATTGCTAAAAAATAGAATTAGTCATTATGTTTGATCTCACACTCACTGCGAAGAATTATGTTAAGACACTTGATTATTCTCATCTGATTTCGCGGAATTCAGTAATCAAAAGATAAGTTCTTCGCATCTGTTTAACGACAACTTGCATGAAAGCAGTAGCTTTTTTCAATTTCCAATGACAACAGCCTCCTGTGGGACAAATGCATTGATCTTTTTAAAATTTTTTAAATTAATCAAACATCTATCAGAGTTTCTCACGAAGATTTACTTGAACAGCTGCAGCTTAAATTAAATAAAATGACATAACATAATACTACGACATCAATCAGAATATAATAACTATAATTTTATATGAATCTAGCGATATGCAAATGGTTAATAAACATTCCGTTTTATCATGCTAATACCGAAGACACTTGTCCTGCGAAAGAAAGTGTCTGTAAACTCAGGATTTAATTGTGGAGTGTCAATTATGTCCTCCTTTGCAATGCCGCCCAGGCTGCAACAGAGGAGAAAACTTAATGATAGGAAACAGAGGTACATCTGCGAATATAAGGTTGAGATGGCAAGTTGGTCTTGTCCTTTTATTCGCAAATGAAGAAGTCGCAAAAAGATAATGAAAAGTTTGTGTTAGCGGCCTACAAGAACCTTTCGTTATTGAAATTTGACTCCTATTTTTTACTGATAAAGAAAGCACTGCCATAACTTTGAATACTGACATATAATTAGGCCTTTTCGGATACTCGATACATAACCTTCGCGTTCGTTTACCTAACCCGAACATCCAACCCGTGCTCGGAAAGTACGGTGCGATTTACTTGATCACTGGATTGACTTGATCACTGACACAGGTTGATTTATCGTAACCCTACACATAGCAGGGTCGTAGAGTCACCGCATGCGCACTGCAGTTTAATTTTGCATTTGAAAAAGGCGGGAATAAGTCCTCTACTCATTTCTTAGTAATTTCATATATTCTATTCCTTAAAATTATGGAAATAGAAGAAAATTTGGCTCAATGTAAAATGTGTTGTTCCATGAGCCAAGGAAATAATGTGAAACAACTTCTTCATAACTTTGTATACAGATTTTTCTACGCTACATCCTTCTTTACTTCTTTAAAAGGGTTACTCAAAGAAAACATTGAACATGGGAGGGCATACCAGAAATTATAAGACAGATTTCACAAAACACAATAAATCAAAGCCAAGCTATAGACAATCAGTGAGTAAACTGGAACTGAACACATGAATTATCTACTTTTTCAACATATGTACTCAAAATAACATTAAACATGGAAGGACACACCAGAAATTATAAGAAATATTGAACAAAAGCCAATAAATGCGAGCAAAGCTAGAGACAACCCGAAAATAGACTGGGATTGAAAAAATAGATTATTTGGTTATGTTATTGATATGTGTGACATTTCATATCCTAAACGATGTGTTAGTAAACTTATAATCCGGGTCCATGATCCGAGTAGATGCGTCAAGTGACCCAATGGATCGAGTTGAAAACCATGGGTAAGTTTTCAAAAACGTCTATTGAGATGTTTATAAGTAGGGGTAATAGTGGAATCACTTATAAGTAGAAAACAATAAGAGTTGATATGTAATAGCTAAAAAAGCTCATTCAGTAATTTTTTTTTGATCTGACAATTTGTCCCGTTTGTTTATTCGATTTCAATTCAATTCGATTTATTCCTCATAAAAAAATACATTCGAAAGTAAACTTTTACAAACTGAGTGCAGATCATGCAGTCTGAGCAAGCTTGTATACTGTCACACTCTGCAAAAACCAATGATAAACACTTTCCGATCAGAATAAATAATCGAAAAGTTTTGAAATAAGAAGAAAACAGAAATTAAATTACAGAAAATTGAACAAAAAAAAATTTGGACCAAGAGAAGCATCGAATCTACCTGATTTCACCAATATACAGGGTGTCTACTTTCAAAGTGGCCAAACTTCAAGAGGGGATTATACGGGTGATTTGCAACAAAAATGTCATATAACACATGGTCGAAATATTGACGATTATTCTTCAATTTAACATTTCTTGATTTTAAGGAATATTTCGAGTTTTTCCTCTAAAATGATCCTTACTCAGTTTTCCTTGTAGTCAATAAATTTGCTACAGGATGAGCAAGTCTGTGTGCAGAAAGAACTCTTATTGCGGGCGGTGTAAGGAGATGAATATCATGATTCTGAAGTTAACAAAAGTAGTTCTATTTTTCCAAGGGTTTTTTGATGAAATATTGATAGTTATGCACGTCTTTTCTTCTCAGTGTAAAACACCCCATTTAATGTACTTTCGAATGACATATCAACCTTTGTGCTAGCGGCTCATCCTTCGCCATAATATCATGGCTACCATGATAACAACGAAAAAATCTGAAAATTCCGAACCTAAATTTGCTCTATCTGAAGCTCTTTGTGATTGAATCAATGCAATTTTATGGAAATCATCATCTTGAATCAGAATAATTACTTAAAGATGAACCTCCTTTTTCAATACATTTGACTCATCGTTTTCGTAGTGAATCTACAGCTCTGCAAAGTTCACTGCAGCACTGGTTTCAGTATGTGAGAGGTAAAAGCAGGTGAACCATCATCATTTTGAAAATGTATAAAATTAAAATTTTAGTGGCGAATATTTTATTTGATCTCCTTTTTGAAGTTTGAATGTATCAAAAAAATGCGTGTATAAAACATCGATAGAGCTATGTGAAGTTGGACCTACGATGGACAAACGATCCTGAAATTTTCGCATCGAAATTCGAATTTGGGGGTGCCAACTTCGCACGTTCCGAAAATTTAAAAGGTCGATTTCTACAGTTCTGGGGGTGGACAAATGAAAATATTGGGTGGGCAAACTTGGGCCTACGATGGACAAACGATCTTAGCCATAAAAAATACATTTTTGCAATTTGAGGGTGCTGCTGAAAAAGTAACGGAAAATTTATCTTTCCAAATATCTCTCGAACGATGCCTGGACAAATGAAAAAAAAGGGTGGGCAAACGTGGACCTACGAAGGACAAACGATCCTGAAATTTTCGCGCCGAAATTCGAATTTGGGGGTGCCAACTTCACACGTTCCGAAAATTTGAAGGGTCGATTTCTACAGTTCTGGGGGTGGACAAATGAAAATATTGGGTGGGCAAACGTGGGCCTACGATGGACAAACGATCTTAGCCATAAAAAATACATTTTTGCAATTTGAGGGTGCTGCTGAAAAAGTAACGGAAAATTTATCTTTCCAAATATCTCTCGAACGATGCCTGGACAAATGAAAAAAAGGGTGGGCAAACGTGGGCCTACGATGGACAAACGATCCTGAAATTTTCGCGTCGAAATTCGAATTTGGGGGTGCCAACTTCACACGTTCCGAAAATTCGAAGGGTCGATTTCTACCGTTCTGGGGGTGGACAAATGAAAATATTGGGTGGGCAAACGTGGGCCTGCGATGGACAAACGATCTAAGCCATAAAATATTCATTTTTGCAATTTGGGGGTGCTGCTAAAAAAAGTGACGGAAAATTTATCTTTCTCAATATCTCTCGAACGATGCCTGGACAAATGAAAAAAAAGGGTGGGCAAACATGGGCCTACGATGGACAAACGATCCTGAAATTTTGGCATCAAAAATCGAATTTGGGGGTGCCAACTTCACATAGCTCCTCGATAGAATTCGAGAGGCGTTGGTTATTCCGAATCCCAGTTTTCACAAATTATGGCTGAAAAGCCAGAGAACCGTATAAACGAGGCAAAAGCCGTGCAATTTTTCACATCTTCCTCGAGCACCTCACGATAACATTTCAGCCAGACAGGATGATAAAGCATCATGTGGCACACTCGTTTTATCTCGGTCTTATAAATAATAATCATAATAACAACTTCTCATTACCAGGCGAATTCAAGGATCGCAGGGCATTCAGCGTCACGCCTTATGTAAGAAGACTAGCAGCGATAGGAATTGCTAGATGGCATCTGAGGTAATCACACCGAATTCCACGGGAGAAAGGAAAGAAGTGACCAAGAACGGTACCACGAAACGGCAAGATCACAAATCAACGATGTTCGAGTTACGATCGCGACCTAACTGTTTACAAGCGACTTCCCATTTTGAATCGAATTGCAGGAAATTGAAAGAGCTGATAGAATTCACTGATTTGTTTACAAACCATTATGTGTTAAGTATCTAGCGATACGTGTCGGTCAGAATTTAAATGCTGTAATGAATATAAAGGGTTTTACAATAAGAGGTGTTATTTTGAATAATCCGCTTTTTCGGTAGATGTCACGTTTGAAGCTGTCAGTTTTTGACATTTATCAAGTAGAAACCATAGACTAACTAAACGGAGAATAGATGAGACACTAGTAGAACAAGCTTCAAGGCCATCTGTTTTTGTACAACATTACTAATTCGTGAAAAAAGCTCAATTGAAAAAAGAATCTGTATCGTAAAGCTGCCGCAAAAAGAATTCTGTAGTGCAACTTTTGAATAGGTAGGTACACCCATATACAAGAGGCAAAAAGTTTTTTGAAATTCAATTTCCAAAAGGAAATCAGAAATGGATTCATGCAAATTATCGATGAGTGAGGAAATTTATTTTCATGAAAATAATACCTGCAACGAACTTTCATCTGATTTTCTTTTGGAATCGAGAAATGAGGATCAATAATCAAATTCTGGATAGAATAAAAATTTATTAACTGAAATAGGTATCACCAATTGAAAATACAGATTTATTTCATAAATATCTAATCAATAAGCTAATAATTGCATTGAAAACATTCTCAAAAACTAACAATAATGAATTCAATAATACAAAATATGAGTATTTACCTACTAAACTTATTCAATACATGAAAAACTTTTTGAAAACTATCTTAATTCTTATAGGTAATAGAATATATATTTTATAAATACCTTCTTGCATCTCGATTTTCACATCCAATAACACAGCACGTCGTCACTCTTGCAGGCATATCGAAATTTATTATATTTCAAAAAGAACGTGTCAAACCACTCCTTGTGTCAGTTGACAATTCAAAGGTTTTTTGATAATCATGATTTTACATACTTACTATTTTCTCGATAGGATTTCCATGAATGCAACGACATCTAACTATCAAATTGAAAATAATTTTATAGTGTATTAGTCTCATACTCCGACAGATGGCGCGGAATATACGAAAGGCTCATCTAATTTTTTAGTTTGTCTATGGTAGAAACTACGCTAATGATAAAAATGGAACGATACACGCTTCAAATTAACTCGATAAAATGAATAAACGCAAACTACATTAAAATGAATGTATTTTCAACATAAAATTAAAGCCATTTATTCATAAGACATAAGTTTCATGAACAAAACTTACGATCGAAGGTTATGTTTATGGATGAGTAGTTCAAAAGTGACATTGTAAATAAGAGTGTTACAGGATCAATTCCAGAATTGCATTATTTACGAATCTGTTAGTCGACCAGTTACAGATCAATCTTATGCTACAGTTTCGTAACTTACAGATGAAAAGCAGAATACCCACATTAGATATGTTCATCCTAAGATTTTGGGGGTACCCTGTCTTGCCCCACCTCTCTTTATGTAGTAGCGAAAATTCATTCACTTTCTCTTATGAATTGACCTCGTATATTATTCGGTTGTCTGAATTATCGGCGAAAAACCCGATATTTTATCGAAATAATTAACTCTCCTGATCAAGCAACAAAATTTATGGTGTAGCTGTATCGACATTTCATCCAAATCGCTTCTACTTTATTACTTTTTGTTCTAATGGAACGGAATGATTCATCCAGTTTGGTCAGTACCAAAAACAGTTAACCGATGTCGTTATCTCAACCAAATTTCAGTTTAACTCATGTACACGCCCAATAACTGGGCTATTTCGTAACATCAGACTTCCGCACGGAAAAATGAGCTGTAATAGTCCAGTTAATCCGCGAAGATTCAAATCAATCTTCTGCAATACTACTTGACCTTGCAAGAATGAATTCACAAATAAATGGCCTTTAGTGAAGTAAGAGGTGGGTTCATTGCTCTTGGACATGAGGTGAGTTATAGCTTTCAGTCGAGCCTGGGCCGAGTTTTATGTTATGTTCCTCCCGTTGTTTTTTCGTTTTTGGAATACGTTTTTATCGTCATGTTCAGGTGAAGCTTGTACTTTTGATTTTTTATCGCTTGTGTGATATGTAGAGTCAAAATTTTATTACTATTATCTATTCTCAGTGATGTCACATTCACTTTATTATATTTGGCCCGAAGTTGAGCTATAGAATCGTAAAACTCATATCGGAATGCTTCTCTTCCATCGCGTCAAATTTTGGTATTCTGAAACGATCTGGTGAAGACTACGAAATAGAAATCTCATTTCCATTTGGTGTATTAAGTGTACCTCACATGGAAACCAACACTTATTGAGGTGAAATGTATAGCGGGTGGCCTACCACTGACTATGCTCACTTTGAGGGTGTAAATGATGATATTTTGAAATTTTTTTAATAGTCCAGTTAATCCGAGAAGATTCAAATCAATCTCCTGCAATGGTACTTGACCTTGCAAGAATGAATTCACAAATAAATAGCCTTTAGTGAGGTAAGAGGTGGGTTCATTGCTCTTGGACATGAGGTGAGTTATAGCTTTCAGTCGAGCCTGGGTCCAGTTTTATGTAATGTTTCTCCTGTTGTTTTTTCGTTTTTGGAATACGTTTTTATCGTCATGTTCAGGTGAAGCTTGTACTTTTGATTTTTTATCGCTAGTGTGATAGGTAGAGTCCAAATTTTTATTACTATTATCTATTCTTAGTGATGTCACATCCACTTTATTAGATTTGGCCCATGTCGAAGTTGAGCTATAGAATCGTAAAACTCTCATATCAGAATGCTTCTCTTCCCTCGCGTCAAAATTTGGTATTCTGAAACGATCTGGTGAAGACTACGAAATAGAAATGCTCATTTCCATTTGGTGTATTAAGTGTACCTCACGTGGAAACCAACACTTATTGAGGTGACATGTATAGCGGGTGGCCTACCACTGACTATGCTCATTTTGAGGGTGTAAATGATGATATTTTGAAATTTTTTTAATAGTTCAGTTAATCCGCGAAGATTCAAATCAATCTTCTGCAATGCTTCTGACCTTGCAAGAATGAATTCACAATTAAATGGCCTTTAGTGAGGTGAGAGGTGGGTTCATTGCTCTTGGACATGAGGTGAGTTATAGCTTTCAGTCGAGCCTGGGCCCAGTTTTATGTTATGTTCCTCCCGTTGTTTTTTCGTTTTTGGAATACGTTTTTTTATCGTCATGTTCGGGTGAAGCTTGTACTTTTGATTTTTTATCGCTTGTGTGATAGGTGGAGTCAACATTTTTATTACTATTATCTATTCTCAGTGATGTCACATTCACTTTATTATATTTGGCCCGAAGTTGAGCTATAGAATCGTAAAACTCATATCGAAATGCTTCTCTTCCATCGCGTCAAATTTTGGTATTCTGAAACGATCTGGTGAAGACTACGAAATAGAAATGCTCATTTCCATTTGGTGTATTAAGTGTACCTCACGTGGAAACCAACACTTATTGAGGTGACATGTATAGCGGGTGGCCTACCACTAACTATGTTATTTTGAGGGTGTGAATGATGATTTTTTGAAATTTTTTTAATAGTTCAGTTAATCCGCGAAGATTCAAATCAATCTTTTGCAATGCTATTTGACCTTGCAAGAATGAATTCACAAATAAATGGCCTTTAGTGAGGTGAGAGGTGGGTTCATTGCTCTTGGACATGAAGTGAGTTAAAGCTTTCAGTCGAGCCTGGGTCGAGTTTTATGTTATGTTTCTCCTGTTGTTTTTTCGTTTTTGGAATACGTTTTTATCGTCATGTTCGGGTGAAGCTTAACTAGCAAATATGAGATTTAGCAAATAGATCACAGGAAGTTAACTGGAACAATTTATCGTCAAGCTTTAGAGAAATCGAGACAGGTGTGCCACAGGGTTCCGTATTAGGACTTCTGTATGCGATCCCTGAATCGGAAACACCTGTGTAGCTACGCAGACGATACCTACATTCTCAGCAAATCCAACAACAGGCTCTCTAAAATAAATCTCTTACTTTAGAGCAACACAAGGTTTGTTTACTTGTCAACACCTACCCACCAAACTGAAGATCTGATATCTTATAAATATATAGAGTGTTTCATTAAGAAAGGGTAACTTTGGTCTCTCTTTGTATTGGAACACCCTGTTTAAATGGAAATAATTTTAAATTGTGCTTCTGATTACCCTTAACACACCAAAAAAAAAGATTTTCAAAATGACATCATTTACACCCTCAAAATGACCATCGCGTCAGTGGTGGGCCACCCGGTATAAAACAAGATAAATATCACTGAAAGCAATATTTTACCTCAGTAAATCCAGAGTGTGCGTCATAAATAACAGCAATTCAGCAAAGACCATTATTTACAACAATTTCCTGGATTTGGCACAGTCGACTAGATTTTTGACAAAAGATATCATCAATTTCACCATTATGTAGATCATTGATTTATAGTTAACATTTAGGCAAGTGCAGAAGTTAACATAGTTATCATTGTTGTTGTTATCACTACGATCGAATATTCAGTAGAACAATGACCAATTGGTTATCATAATAATTTAAATGATGCACGTATTCACTGCAGGCTACATATCTGAAACGGTAGAACCGTTAGGCCATATATACAAGTCAATATACCAGTTGAATTCATAAACATTATGATTATCGTTTCATTATTTTCATCGTTCTGAAACTGGAATTGTATGATTTTCTATCTGTCCTAGGCGGGTTGATGAATTATGGAATGAATATTATGGAAATTCGTGCAGTTTCCTGCTGAACATATTGTCACCTATTGCAGGGGAACGTATTTTTGAGCGGTCGTTCTACTTAAAAGAGTGCTATATCGTTTTGCCCAAATGTCTGTTATTTTCGAATTTTGAAGCGAAAATGATCACAAACGATAGGATTAGAATCTCTGATGAAGAATCCGTGGTCAAAGTCGATTCAGTCCGTGGGGCTTCCCGTCCGTCCGTCAGCACGATAACTTTCGAAGGGATTGTCCTAGAGACTTGAGATTTTCAGTGTGAGTTAGATTCCCGAATACCTCGGCTGAGTTCGTTAACCAGTCAAATCGTACAGGGTGTTCTGTAAAATATGGCCATTCAAAATTATCCTTCGTCAATATCTCAGACCAAAAGAAACCAATCGAAATGAAATATTGCAGCCCCGTTCATGATGCTCATAATAAGCCCCATGCAAAATTTCGTGGCAATGGTTTACACAGAAACATAGGAATTTCAATTGGAATATCGAAAAAAAGAAACTTCATATTTCCATAAAAAGATATCCGATTCGAATAAAATTCATTTTGTGAATGAAGATTGATATATTGAATGATCATGCAAAATTTTTTGGCCATAGTGTCAACAGAGCCATGGAAAATACAATTGGAATATCGAAAAGAAGAATCCTTATATTTCCATAACAGGATATCCGATGCAAGTGAAATTTCTTTTGTGAATGAAGACTGATATAATGAATTTTCATGCAAAATTTTGTGGTCATAGTATCAACAGAACCATAGAAAAGTCAATTGAAATAGTCAAAAGAAAAATCTTTATATTTCCATAATATAATATCCGATTCGAGTGAAATACTGATATAATGAATAGTCATGCAAATTTCAAGCGGATAGCATCATCAGAATTATAGAATTATTTTTTTTAATTATTCATTGAGCGCTCGTTCTACTTAAACGAGTGATATATCGTTTTGCCCAAATGCCCGTAATTTCCAGATTTCGTGCATTAAATGGTCTCAATCGATAGGGTTCGACTATCTGATGATGAATTCGTGGTCAACTTCAATTCTGTCTGTGGACCCTCCGACCGTTAGCACAATAACTTTCGGAGGGATTGTCCTCGAGACTTGAAATTTTCAGGTTGAGTTCGGGTCCCGAATACCTCGGTTAAATTCGTTAACCAGCCAAATCGTACAGGGTGTTCCATAAAATATGGCCATTCAAAATTTTTGATCCTCAATATCTCAGGAAAAACAAAACTGATCGAGATGTTAGAGCCAAATGCAAGATGCTCATAACAAGCCTTGTGCAAAATTTTGTGGCGATAGTGTGATTAAAACCACAGAAAATTCAATTGGAAAATTGAAATGAATTGAAGAGTGTTAACAGAACCTACGGCGCATAGTCTAAAATTAACCTCGTGAATAAAAGCTATCATTATAAGCTCTCTGCATAGTATACTGTAATTGTATTATTCCTTGATTAATAATTCGCATCTTTTGCGTGAAAAGAAAAGAAAAGAAAAGAATTAATAATTTCAATATCAATTTCCCAAAAGAAGTTGGTTTAATATTTCGAATCTATGAAAAAGGAAAAACCATTCTTATAATAGCGATTCACTGCAATTAAATCAATTCGAAATTACTAAACAAAATTAATAAACTTTGGAACTTGAAATGTTCGAGGTTGGTTCGTTTTTTTAATATAATTTTGTAGTTCAACATCATAGACTAACTAAACGGAGAATAGATGAGACACTAGTAGAACAAGCTTCAACGCCATCTGTTTTTGTACAACATTACTAATTCGTGAAAAAAGCTCAATTGAAATAGGAATCTGTATCGTAAAGTTGCCTCAAAAAGAATTCTGTAGTGCACCTTCTGAATAGGTAGGTACACCCATATACAAGAGGCAAAAAGTTTTTTGAAATTCAATTTCCAAAAGGAAATCAGAAATGGATTCGTGCAAGTTATCGATGAGTGATGAAATTTGTTCTTATGAAAATAATACCTGCAACGAACTTTCATCTGATTTTCTTTTGGAATCGAGATAAATGAGGATCAATAATCAAATTCTGGATAGAATAAAAATTTATTAACTGAAATAGGTATCACCAATTGAAAATACAGATTTATTTCATAAATATCTAATCAATAAACTAATGATTGCATTGAAAACATTCTCAAAAACTAACAATAATGAATTCAATAATACAAAATATGAGTATTTATACCTACTAAACTTATTCAATACATGAAAAACTTTTTTAAAAACTACCTTCTTGCATCTTGATTTTCACATCCAATAACACAGCACGTCTTCACTCTTGCAGGCATATCGAAATTTATTATATTTCAAAAAGAACGTGTCAAACCACTCCTTGTGTCAGTTGACAATTCAAAGGTTTTTTGATAATAATGATTTTACATACTTACTATTTTCTCGATAGGATTTCCATGAATGCAACGACATCTAACTATCAATTTGAAAATAATTTTTTCGTGTATTAGTCTCCTCCTCCGACAGATGTCGCGGAATATACGAGTGGCTCATCTATTTTATTAGTTTGTCTATGTATAAAAAATGGTCGAAATGTTGACGGATATTCTTTAATTTGACATTTCTTGATTTCACGAAATTTTTCGAGTTGTTTCTGTTAAATGATCAGTATTCAGTTTTCCTCACAGTCTCATCAAATCCGACCACATTTTCGAAAAGGGCAATAAATTTGCTACAAGATAAGAGAATCTGTGTTCAGAAAAAACTCTTATTGCGGGTTGATGAATTATGGAATGAATATATGGAAATTCGTGCAGTTTCCTACAGAACATTGTAGGGAAATCTATTTTTGAGCGCTGGTTTTACTTGAACGAGAGCTATATCGTTTTGCCCAAATGCCTGTAATTTTCGAATTTTGAAGCGAAAATGATCGCAAACGATAGGATTCGAATCCCTGATGAAGTATCCGTGGTCAAACTCAATTCTGTCCGTGGGGAGGTCTGTCCTTCCGTTAGCACCATAACATTCGAAGGTATTGTCCTAGAGACTTGAGAGACAGGGTGAGTTAGGTTACCAAATACCTCGGTTGAGTTCGTTAACCAGCCAAATCGTACAGAATGTTCCATAAAATATGACAATTCAAAATTTTCGTTCCTCAATATATCAGAAAAAACGAAACCAATTGAAATGAAATGTTAGGGCCAAACGCAAGATGCTCATAACAAGCCTCATGCAAAATTTTGTGGCCATAGTGTGGACAGAACCATAGAAAATTTAATTAGAATATTTAAAAAAAGAAACATAATATTTCCATAACAGGATATTCGATTGAAGTGAAATTACTTCTGTTAATAAAGATTGATATACTGAGTCTTCGTGCAAAATTTTGTGGCCATAGTGTAAACAGAACCATAGAAAATTCAATCGAAATATTTAAAGACGTATCTTTATATTTCCATAACCGAATATCCGATTGGAGTGAAATTCATTTTGAAAATGAAAATTAATTTACTGAATGCTCATGCTAAATTTCAATAGGATCGCATCATCAGAACCATAGAATTTTTTAATTTATGTTTTTTACATATTTCATTTTCTGAATTTATGAAATCAATAGTTTTACAGATATTCAAATTTCAATGAATTAATTCATTTCAATATCAACAACCGCGCAAAAGCTTCACTGCCCTCACGTCTTCCCCAGATTTCATTAATTTCAAGATATTGAAAAAGTTGCCACACCCGTTCAATCATAATTTCTTCAATGTCTCATAAAGCAGAGGTTAACAACCTTAATTATAGGAATAGCGGCATATTAGCAAAAGAAAGAATATTGAAATTCAATATCTATTGTATACTTCCATCTAATATAGCTTTATACGTTAAGAGTTAAGGACGATCTTATTGCAAGTTTCCTTGTTTGGACGGATCGCAAACTTATGCCGCTGCAAATGGGTTACTAATTAGTTATGCCTATCATGATACCAATGCGAAGTAGGTATTACATTTTTTGCTTCTTCGTTCCTTTAGGGAATAGTATTCTTTCATTTATTTAAAATATCAGAAATTTGCTAACTATGAGAAAACACATTGACTTTCGAAAGAAACAAATTTTTGAATTTTTCAAGGCAATGTTACATATAGACTACAGGCCCGTGTTGAAAAATTTATGGGTCATTTGAACCACCAGGTGACCTATCTAGAACGATATTAGGGCATAAAATAATAAGATACAGCACTATGCCGTCACTTGTAAGCTGTCCAACTGAGTGCAGGTGAGAATTCGAAAGTACAGGTAGAGTGGGTACATTTTGGTCACATATTTTTGTACGGCATTCTTACCATCGATAGATCCGTGAAAAATAATAAGAAAACGCGTAGCGCCGTAAAAAAATGTGGAGCCACAAAGTCGAAATTTTTTTTTATTTTCCAACAATTACCAGGATAAATTTGGTCATTTGATTTTGTACGGCATCTGTGTCATACTATTTCAATACTCCTTCTAATCCATTATTCCGCAACGCCGTACAAAAATCATGCGACAAGGCGAAAAAATAAATTTATTTTGAAAGTATTTTATGCAAAGATAATATTTTTTCATATGCCGTAAATTTTCGTTGGTTCAAAGGGGAAAAAAGAAAAAATCCATTTATTTGTCCTAATTTTCATAGTCTTTTCGTGATTCTAGGTTCCTAGTTAGAAACTTTGTTGAATATGGGTTTGTATTCTATCCATTTATACCAAAATATAGACATATTGTCACTGATAATTCCAAAATACAACATATTTTTGAGAAGTACTCATGACACTGAAGTTTGCAGTACAAAATCATGCGACAAGGGGGTCTGCTAACTGCAGTGTCATGAGTACTTCTCAAAATGATGTTGTATTTTGGAATTATCAGTGACAACATGTCTATATTTTGGTATAAATGGATAGTATACAAACCCATATTCAACATAGTTTCTAACTAGGAACCTAGAATCACGAAAAGACTATGAAAATTAGGACAAATAAATGGATTTTTTCTTTTTTCCCCTTTGAACCAACGAAAATTTACGGCATATGAAAAAATATTATCTTTGCATAAAATACTTTCAAAATAAATTTATTTCATGTTGTGTCAAATCACCCCCTGGACTACGGAAAGAGAGGGGATTGCAACCCTAGATTTTTCCCCTTGTCGCATGATTTTTGTACGGCGTTGCGGAATAATGGATTAAAAGCAGTATTGAAATAGTATGACACAGATGCCGTACAAAATCAAATGACCAAATTTATCCTGGTAATTGTCGGAAAATAAAAAAAAAATTTCGACTTTGTGGCTCCACATTTTTTTACGGCGCTACGCGTTTTCTTATTATTTTTCACGGATCTATCGATGGTAAGAATGCCGTACAAAAATATGTGACCAAAATGTACCCACTCTACCTGTACTTTCGAATTCTCACCTGCACTCAGTTGGACAGCTTACAAGTGACGGCATAGTGCTGAATCTTATTATTTTATGCTCTTATATCGTTCTAGATAGGTCACCTGGTGGTTCAAATGACCCATAATTTTTTCAACACGGGCCTGTGGTCTAATACAATAAATTTAATTTCCCTCAAATCAGAGGAATTCCTTTTCTAGTAAACAAAAAGAAATTAATTTCAAGGATGAGTTTTCATTACTTACAACGATGCAACCATTTAATTGAATTTAAACGGAATTAATCAATCAGTCAAGAGGGTTATTTAAAGTTACTAAAAATTAAATTATGAAACCAATATAACAATAACTGGGGAGACTTCAGAGTCGAAACTAGAATTCTAGCGCTTGTGGCAAACTTTCAAAATGTGCCCTTGAAAAAATTCATTTTTCAATAAATACCTACATGTTTTTATAATTGACATTTATTGATTATGAAGGGTTTTCCAATAAGAGGTGTTATTTTGGTATTCAAAGAAAAATGCTATTTTTCAATATAAATGATAGGATGTTTATTTCATTATAAAGAAGAAGCTATGCCGTTAATAGTGGAAAATAACATCAGGCAAATGACCACCACGACCACGCATACAAGACCATATCCTTCCAATGAAATTTTCTACAGACAAATCGCAAAGTGGCTGCCCTATGTCCTCGATAGCCTCACGAATTCCATCTTTGAGATCTTGAATCGACGCTGGGCTATTGGCGTAGACCTTCTCTTTCACGTGGCCCCATAGGAAGAAGTCGCAAGGTGTTAAATCACAAGATCTCGGTGGCCTATTAATTGTGATCACCTCTTCGAGAGATAACATAGTCCGAAAACTTTTCCCGCAAAAGATAAATGGTTTCATTGCTTGAGTGGCACGTAGCGTTGTCTTGTTGGAAGGAAACGTGGTCCAGATCAATCAAAAATCATTGATCATCTCTCGATAGCGCAATCCATTCACCGTAACTGTTGCTCCAGACTCGTTTTCGAAAAAGTAAGGTCCAATGACTCCGCCAGACCATAAAGCACACCAAACAGTCACATGTTGAGGATAGATATGCTTTTCAACAATAACTCTTGGATTTTCCGAGCCCCAGATGTGACAATTTTGCTTGTTGACGAAGCCGCCGATATGGAAATGGGCCTCATCACTCAAGATGATTTAACGACGGAATTCCGGATCATTTTCATGCATTTCAACGACCCAATCAGCAAAGACACGACGTTGTTGATGATTGGCCGGTTTGAGTTCTTGTGTTAACTTAACTTTATGAGCCTAAAGATCCAAATCTTTATGCAAAATACGGTGTAATGACGTTTGTGGAATGCCTAATTCCAAAGAATGACGAGGAATGTACAAACCTGGATTTTCTTCAACATTTTCGGCTACAGCATCAATATTCTCGGCTGTTCTTGAGCTATGTGCACGGGTTTCATTCTTCGCATCACAAGCTCGTACCAACAGCTCGAATTTTTACACTAATTTCTTTATTGCGGTCCGACAAGGTGCTTCACGACGACCCAAAAATTTTCGAGTTTTACAAACCGTCTCTGCCAATTTTCATCATTTTCAAAGTGAATTTTAATGATTGCAAGGCGTTCTTGAAGCGTATATTGTCCCTTTTTCATTAATGAACAGCTTCAATCGTGACATCTACCACAATAGCGGGCTATTCAAAATAACACCTCTTATTGGAAAACCCTTTACTAAAACAGTGCTTTTACAAATTCAACCTTAATTCCAAACGTAATGAAAATAAACTGAAAACTAAGTGGAGAAAAAACAATATGAAAATAAACTGAAAACTAAGTGGAAAAAACATACCGACGATTGAAAAAAAATCAATCAAGTCGCCTCAAAATAACATGAATTAACGATCTCGATATCACTCGAGCTGCGCTCTCGTGATGTTACGCGAGTTACGTCAAGTGAATCAGTGAATAATCGAATATTTACTTTGAGCTGTCGGTTGGCCATGACAATTTGACATATTCCACTGTGTCCATTCGAATTTTAGGTTTTGTTTTTTATTTTCTTGTCAGATCGATACGCAATGTTGTCAATAGCTCATATAGTTCTCTGAAAACTCGGAAGCTCGTCGGACGAGGCCGGGTACCTTCGGCAACGTTGACTTTGTTTATCGTAATGAGATCAATTGTTATGACACAATTCAAGCAGTGGCGGCTTTTCAGGTGAAGGGAGTGAAGTGGTTCCTAGGGTCAGGGTCACCTAAAATGTTCATTGAGGATGATAATTATTATTCACTATTTATACATACATATACATATATATATATATATACATTAACTCCATGTCAGAACTCAGGAGACGTTTATTATCGAGATTATTATCGAATCACGAAACTCATTATAAATATCTTGTCGCTTGCCGCATCGAGTGAAGATGTTTGTCACGGAACTTGCACCTCAATCGCTCAAGCAGACTGCGTTGCTATGGTAACGGGTGACGTCACTGGGGCTTTCTATTACGTTTTCTCGCTGTAGTGAAGAGCTCCAGTAACCCTCTGCAGTCTGCACCTGTAACTGTGTCTCTGCAGTGAGAACGTCTGACCGTTGTTTACTTTAAGTGCTTCGGCTTCGATATTAAAATGAACCCCATTGATGACATTGTGTGCAGTTTAATAGAAACTCCGTTTCATCGTTGGAAAGACGAAGACAAAAAGGACATCTTAAATGAAGGTCGGTCTACTGTTATCTTGAAAATTTCTACAAGAAAAGAAATGAAAAATGGCAAATCATATAATATTAATTTCAAATCATCTTGGTTTTCGGAATACAATTGGTTATTTAAGAAATTCTGTATCTCAACAAAGGCTTTCCTCTTTGACCAATATTTCCATTCTAAAATAACTTTTAATTCAACTAACAAACAAACAACCATTTTATGAAGACATTACGGACAAATGTGCTAGTTTAAAAGACCGAAGGTTGGACCTGATATACAAAAAATAGGTGAGTTTACATAAAAAAGATGTTATTCTAGATTTTTCTGCTTGTTTAGCTCTTCACCTCTTTTTTCACCCACGAGGAGCCGCCACTGTTATAAGTTTTAGAAGAAGGTTCTTTCTCATAGGTAGATACATAGAGGAAAGATTGCGGCTATTCAAAATTGAACATTAATGAATTGCCAGATTGAATTAGTCAATTGACAGATTTAAAAGTGTCAATTAACTGATTGAATCTGTCAAGATTTTTATTTCATCACAGTGGCACTGCAATCCAGCCATATTAACTCAAAACAGAAACCCGAACAATCAAGAACGAAGAACAAAACAAGAAACCGACGACTTGCCTTGATTATACAATGAATGCCACAAGCAGCAATCTTTCTCATGAAAAAATTGTGAATTTCTGGCAATCTGAGATTTGTCGAGAACGAGTTCTTGTACGGGATCCTGTCCACCACCGGATGTAATTTGATGCAGATCGGTGCTGTGTTATTAGAGACTCATATTGGACATCCGGTGCCAGATGGTGTGCGGGATCAGGTAAGGTCTTTTCGTTCAAGTGGGTGTTTTATCTGATTTTGATCGACAGTAGTCGGTGGGAACGAAGTGGTTGCCAGTGGCGGATTTACCGGTAGGTACGCTAAGAGCCCCCTGTACAATGAAGTAGAATTTTTTGACACATCAACATCAGTATTTCTTTCCGTATATACAAATTTGATTTGTTGAGTATTTTTTCAAAAAAGTCGTTTGAGAATAATGGCCAAATTATAGGTTTTCAAATTTGATGTATCACAATCCATATATTCCCATTTGAAAAAATAAAGTAGAGGGGTGCAGAGCTTAAAAGATGAGGAATATAAAATTCAAAAAAGCATAGGATAAATTGCTATCGAAATTAACAATGAACTGGTCCGGGGATTAACTTTTTGTACAAGAATTATTGATCAGTTAGGTAAGTTATATTTGGCATGCTATATACACTGCGCAAAAAATTAACGCACATTATGGAAATCTCAAATTTATTCTACAACTGAAGGTGTTCTCAATGATAATTATTTTTATCAGAATTATGCATGCATATCTTATCCACTTTTAACCTTTTTTCTTCAATACAGATGTTTTTTCCTAGCAGAAATGAAAAAAGATGAGATTATCAGATTTTGAATGTATTGGCTCCATTCTGAAATCAGCTGTTCTCGATCAATTCTAGTGATCTTCCATTTTATTTTCTACACTCGATCGCTATGCAACGCGAAACACGCAATTTGACCCAAGAGGAATGTGCCGAAGCGGTAGTTTTGCGAGAAGAAGGGTGGACGTACACAAGAATTGCAGAAAGGTTTGGAGTTTCCCATACAAGTGTGTCTAGAATGTTGCAGCGATTCAGGGAGACAGGTATGAATGTCCGAAGACCAGGACAGGGTAGACCATGGGTAATAACTGCCATTCAATAACGTTACTTCGTTGAGACTTCAAAATCAGCTTGAGCAAACTCATGTGGTAAAAATTAGCACTCAGACAATAAGAAATCGCCTCAGAGAATATGATTTTGCCTTTTCCATTGTGATCGACGTTAACTTATATACAGACGTCCACATGAAAGATATGCTCAGTGCAATTTCCTGAATACTACTGGTTTCGCGGGAGGATCGATTATGGTATGTGGTTGAATATCTTTGACTGCTCGCACAGACCTAGTGGTCGTTGATAATGGAGCTATGAATGCTGATAGGTATATAAGAAACATTCTTGAAGAGCATGTAGTGCCATTTGCCCCATACATTGGTGAAGTCCAGATATAAATCCGATTGAGCAGATTTGGGACAACCTCAATAGAAAGCTGAGAAGTTCAGAAAATCATCCAGCTACTCCTAATGACTTAGGAATCCAACTCAGAGAAATATCAGAAGGATTCGATCAGAACATTTCAAGATCACCCATTTTGATTATGAACCGTCGTTACCGAGCTGTAATTAACGCAAGGGGTGAAAATACCAAGTATTAAAGCACTTATCAGCATACCAGTATTTTGAAAAATGTTTGTTTCTCCTCTTTCACATAATATTCGGTGAAATCCTGAATTTTTTTTCATTTAATGTATCTTGTTTCGTATGAAACCTTCCCGAGAGAACATAAAAAATAAGTTATAAAGTCAATGCAAAGTTAACTTTCATTAAAATTGATATTTTCAGAATGTGCGTTAATTTTTTTGCGCAGTGTTTTTAACTGATGTGACTTACATTTTATCGAAAAAAAATTTTGTTTGTTATTTGAAAACCTGTGTAGAACTCTGAAAAGTGGTGATCCGCCACTGGTAGTAAGATAAGTATAAAAAGAACTTTTTCGAATCCAGCGAAACTGTTAGTTGAAATCATTTGGCGCTATTTACTAATGAGGTAGTTTGCATCATAATAAAAATGTCGCCGGCTATTTTACTGTTAACATAAACAGGTGTAACCGTCTATCTTCATCAATATTGTCTTAATTTTACACCTATCTGAATAAACAATGTTTATTCATCCAAGCGTAGAGGAGTTTTAGAAAACCGGTTGATAATGAGTCACACTATGGTTTTTTGTACTTTAATTCACCAAAATTTTAGACTTATTACTCAGTTATCGATTGAAATAAAATCTGGGAAGAAGATTCTGCATTTCTAAAAAACTTTTTAGTTACAAACAGAAAACCGTAAAGAACAGCCGAATTTGTTGAACGTCATTTCTTATATTCCTGGCCTTCAAGAAAAAAATGAGAATAATTGGTTCCGAATTCAACATAAGAACTGTTTACCAAACACAAAATGATTTGAGATCCATTCTAACCAGAACGAAACCAATGAATGAGACACAAAAATAAAAAAATCATGCTTACAATATTCCCTTTATATGTGGATAATCTAATACATGAGACATCAAGACCTTCAGAGATAAGAAAACGGGAACTTAAGAGCAACATCAAAAATAGAGACATTACAAGATCACAAATCGCTGATCATGTATGTTCAAATAGCGGAGATCATATGATGAACTGGAACAACACAAAGATCCTAATGACGGAACCTGATAAAGAACGAAAATTAAGGAATCCACTTTCACAAGTATTTTGTTGAAGTAGATAATTTGGGCAATTGTTTTGTTGGAATAGATCGTATTTGGATTGATTTATTGAAGAAAGATATGACATCAGGAAATCTTCAAAATTAAATAAATCAATATCTCTATGTGGTGAAAACTTTCAATGTCAATTAGACTGCAAATGAAAAAACACACAATTCTGAAGATTTTACAAGTTTGTCTGAAGAAGGTGTCTGATATAGACACCGAAACGTTACATTATCCTTTTCTTTTATTTCCGTTTTGAGTTTTACTGTTAGGCAACAATTTTTTCAAAAGCAATTTGCTCCTGACAAATAAGTGCAAAAATGTTCGCAGGAGCACTTCATCTTAATTGAAATTTCTAATTAGTTCTGTTTCAGAGACTGATGGGAGTGAAAACCTAAAAAGGTTTTAGGAAATTATTACTCAGTTACACATAGAAGGGAGTCGGCAAATTTTACTTCTGACCACTGCATTTTGTGATAAAATTTTTTAAAATTTGTGATTCAAAATTAATCTGTACCTACCTACCTATATTTCCTATTGTAGTTTTGGCAAGTCGACCCATGATTATTTGAATGAAATTAACATAATATGTTAATAACATAGATAATAATTCGGTTTCCGAAGAAATATTGATATTCAGATCAAATATTATAGTATTCAATATTTGTTTGATTTTACTGCATAATTTGGGACGAAATAAATGTAAATCAACTGTTGATTCGAAGTTGACATGGAAAAAGCACGTTGAAGATGTGAAAAATAAATGCCGAAGATCACTCAATTTGCTGAAGGTATTGGGACATACCAAATGGGGAGCTGAATCAAAGTGCTTACTTCAAGTATATCAAGCGGTGATTCTATCTGGACTGGATTATGGATGTATAGTATACTCCTCTGCAAGGAAATCAGTACTGAAGAAATTAGATACCATTCACCATCTAGGATTACGCTACTGCCTAGGAGCTTTTCCAACGAGCCCTAGATATAGTCTTTATGTTGAGGCTGAATCTATGCCTCTAGAAATCAGAAGAAGAAAGTTCTTAGCACAATATATGTTGAAACTTAAATCCTCTCCAACTAACCCAAACCATATAATTTTGCAACAAGAACAAAAAATAGCCAAATATAGGAGGAGGCCTACTATAACACGCCCAGCTATGGTACGTTTTACCGAATACTTGGAAAAAGAAAACATTTTCCTGCCAGAAATTTTCTCCGAGAACAGCCAAGAAATATCTCCTTGGCTGATCTCAAGCACTAAGATCAGATTTGATATGGATAGATTTTGTAAGGGAACCATAAGCCATGAAGTTATAAGGCAATCATTCTGTTCATTAAGGTCCGAATACGGTTCTTCCCAGGTTATCTACACAGATGGGTCCAAAACTGCAGATGGCACTGGATGCGCACTATATACAAACAACGAGAGTCATGCCTGGACACTTCATCCAATGTCCTCTATCTACTTTGCTGAGCAATATGCTATATGGCAGGCCCTCTTGTATTGTGCTATTAGGAAAAGTTCAACTCGGGTTGTGGTTGTAACTGACTCACGAAGCACATTGCAGTCCCTCACCTCAATTTACTCTAAGGATCCCATGATAAGAAATATAAAATCTCTTCTTCATCATCTACAAGAGCAGAATTTTGACGTGACCATGGTTTGGGCGCCAAGCCACGTAGGAATAGATGGAAATGAGAAGGCGGACCAGGCTGCATATCAAGCAGCCAACAACTCTAGTGAAGATCTGTATATACTCAAAAGGGCCGATGCATTGAAATCCGTAAATCAAAGAGTTACACAAGAGTGGCAAGAAATGTGGTCAAACAAAAATACTAAACTAAAAATGATTCATCCATGCATCAATACTTTTGTACCCACACATGAGCTCCAGATGACAAGAGAAGAGAGAACAAAAATAACACGTCTCAGAATTGGGCATACCTTACATACACATGGATACCTTCTCAGACGTGAGCAACAACCAATTTGCGAATATTGCAGGGAACCACTAACAGTGACTCACATAATCTGCGAATGCCCTACATACAGAACGGCCAGAACTAACTGTAATCTCAAACCCGAACTAAAGGATAATCTTTGTAGATATTATGAAATTAAAAACACAATTAAGTTCCTGAAAGAGATAAATGTGTATAAACTGATCTAAGAAGATACGCGCTAAAACCTGCATTCATACGCAGATACACTCCTTATTTATTTATTTAACTTCTTTATATATTTAATCTATTTATTCATTTATCTATATATTTGATTGTCTATTCATATATTTATCCAATTTTTTATTCATATATTTATTTATGTTTGTTCATTTACATCTATGTGTCTGTATCAGTTCTTTAATTGTATATAATTGTACATATGGTTATTTATCTGCTGGTTTGTTCAGTTGAGTCGTCAGTATTGCTTCTATATCAGGATTTATACCATCAATGAACTTGTGTTTCAAAGACCTAAAATGCAGAATATCAGGCGGCTAATGACCTCAGTAGTCGATGCCGAAAACGAAAGGAAAAAAAAAAAAAAAAACTGTGGTTTAATTCTGTTTTTAGGCAATGGTGATTTTGATTCATGACTACATGTTTACATACAGGGTTTTCCTTTTCAGTTGGGCTATTAGATGTTTTGGAAAACAAGTGTATATTTCGTTCTGAAATTTTAGGTGAAGTTTTGGGTATGAAGGAACTCTTCGTCTAAAATATTTTCAAGTCGACAGTTGCCAAATCTATCTCAAACGCCTATCTATTTTCTTATTTCGAATGGAACTACCTATATTTTTATTCAGCACTCGTTTAAAGAACGAGCCAGTGGCGTAACTACAGGGTGGCAGGGGTGGCAAAATGCCACGGGCCCCCGACCCAAGGGGGCCCCGGCCCAAGGGGCCGCGAGCTCAAAAATATTTTTTTACACTGTACCTGAGTATTTTATTTTAGTTGAAAAGTCTATTTTTATAAGTTCTGCTCAAAATCCAAAGTGAGACAACTAAAGACCATAATACAATTTTAAGTTCATCGTTAAGCATTTCAACCAACCTAAATAAATATATGTTTCAAATTTCAGTGTTTTGGAGCCTTCTACTTTTTTAAGTTTTAAACGACACTGATCTATTGAAAAATGCTCTAGAATTTGTTGAGATATATAAAAAGACATATCTGAATCAAATAAAGAAAAAACCATTAGATGATATTCATCTCCATTACACGGCCGCAATTTATTTTTCTGCGCACAGACTGCCATGAAAATTTATTATCCTTTCCCATTACGACCACAATTCGATAAGACTACAAGAAAACTGAATGATGATCATTTTCGAGAAAAAACTCGTAATATTTGTGAAATCAAGAAATGTTAAATTGAAGAATAACCGTCAACATTTCGACCATGTGGTATATGAAATTGTTTGTTGGGAATCACTTGTATAATCACCCTTTGAAGTTTGGCAAGTTTAATAGACCAGGGTCGATAATTTTTGAAACAAAAAAAATTGCAGTAGGATGAAACCCATTGAAAAAGGAGGAGAATATGATCAAAATGAAAGAAAAAATAAATTACGGTCGATCCGAGTCCGGGAAGTGGGAGGGGTGTGTTTTTAAGGGTGAAAAATGGTTTTCCTTGATTTCCGGCAAAACTACAAGTCCTATGGAAAAAAATTAAATGGCAAAGTTGTAGGAAATGAAAAGATCTACAACTTTTGTATCGACAATTTTTTCACATAACCTCAAAATTTAGGTGAAAAATTCAAAAAACCAAGTTTTGGTTTTTTATTTATATCTTTTTAAAAAAAAATTTTTTTTTCACGAAATTTTGTTAAAACTTACCTTATTATGTCCCAAATACACTTTAATTTATTTGATTTAAAATATTTATGTTTTCGTCTTATTTTTACTTAATATCAAAAAGCACCCCAGTTTTCAATCGAAAATTCTGACGTCAAAATATCAGCTTTTTTCAAAAAGTTTAAAGGATTTTCCTTCATTGAAATATCTACTTTCTGATGGTGTGAAAAAAATATACATTACTATAAGGAGTGTTCTCAGAATCAACGATTTATGAAACCCACCATTAGAGTAACTCAGTCCCCACTTCTCTATGAAATAACTTACAATGGGTTAAAAACTAACCAAAAGTCACTCAGGTATATGAATTATCTCAAAACAGCAATAAATAGTCATCCAAAAATATTATTTAAACAAGATTCTACACCTTTTTCAAAATATTGTAGATGTCTTATTAAATATTAACTTTATTAACTTATTTTTTTGTTAATTATAGAAGTATATTTCAATTTGTGATTTTTTCGTTTTTGAATGAAACAGGAAACCTTACGTTTTTGAGTAATTAAAGAGTAAATTTTAATAAATACCTCAAAATTGTACATAATGATTTCTTCATTGAAATATCTACTTTCTGATGCTGTAAAAAAAATATACATTACTAGAAATGTTCTCAGAAAATGCAAAAATTGAAAAAACCCAAATTCGATATTTTTTTTTATCATTATGTACAATTTTGAGGTTTTTATTAAAATTTACTCTTTAATTACCTACTCAAAAAACGTAAGATTTCCTGTTTCATTCATATATATACATTCGGGTTAAAAACATCCTAAAGACGTTGTCCGATACCCAATTGCCAATGCCTTCTATCGTTGCAGTCTTCATCATTTAGTCCTTTTTCACTCATTGATTTTCTAATTCCATTAATCCATGTCGTTCTTGGTCTTCCTCTTTTTCTGTTTTCTGGAGGTATCCATCTCATTACTTTCTTTGGTAATCTATTCTCTGCCATTCTTTGCACATGAAATTAAATTCGATATTTAGGATGAAATACCACTATTCAAATCTATGGGAGATGATTACCCTTCAGTAGGGTCCTGTAGCGGTCTTAGAAGAACAGAAGATTCGAAAATCATCACTTGGAACGCCAGACCTGGTTTAAAACACCCTCCTGGCCCAAGAGCATCAATTAAGTGTTTTGTATCTAAATATTGAAGGTATTTATTCGAATATTTTTAAGTTTCAATTTTGTAAAAACGGCGAGGCAGGGTTTTTTCTACTGAGGTTTTTCCCTGTGCTCTGGTATCATACGACAGAATAGTATGGTACCCCGTTTTGCACCAACCTCAGCTAGGGACTTTTTTGTTTCATGTATTGTATTTTTTAGCTCTCAATTCAAAAGAATATATATATATGCACATGTCCATACCATACCAGCTGTTTCCTATCTATATATTCTGTGACTGTCTCTTTAATTTCCATAGTTTCCCTTATTATCGAATTCGGGATCCTCTCTCTTCTCGAAGTTCTGGATGCTCGTCGTATTGCATCCATTTCTGTAGCTTCTATCCTCCTCTTCAGTTGTTCTTTCAATCGCCAAGTTTCAGATCCGTATACTAGAGTACTTTTTATTAGTGTATCATATATTCGTATCTTTCTTTCTTTCCTATCTCTGTGCTCCATAGAATACCATTCAGCGAACTTATTATTTTTTGTCTTATTTATTCGTGATTTAATTTCGGCGTCATCTGTTCCTTCTGCATTGAAGTTGATTCCCAAGTATTTGTAGCTTTCGCATTTCTTTATTGTTTCATTATTTTCTAGCTTCAAATCAGTGGTTTCTTCTCCAACACATAAGTATTTCGTTTTAGATATATTCATCTGAAGACCCCATCTTCCATACTCTTCTTGAAGCTTTCTCGCCATATATTCTAGGTCTTCTTTATCATTCGCACAAATTACTTGATCGTCGGCAAATTGCTGTTTCATTCATAAACGAAAAAATTACAAATTGAAATATACTTCTATAATTAACAAAAAATAAGTTGATAAAGTTAATATTTAATAAAAGACATCTACAATATTTTGAAAAAGCTGTAGAATCTTGTTTAAATAATATTTTTAGATGACTATTTATGGCTGTTTTGAGATAATTCATATACCTGAGTGACTTTTGGTTAGTTTTTAACCCATTGTGAGTTATTTCATAGAGAAGTGGGGACTGAGTTACTCTAATGGTGGGTTTCATAAATCGTTGATTCTGAGAACACTCCTTATAGTAATGTATATTTTTTCACACCATCAGAAAGTAGATATTTCAATGAAGGAAAATCCTTTAAACTTTTTGAAAAAAGCTGATATTTTGACGTCAGAATTTTCGATTGAAAATTGGGGCGCTTTTTTGATAATAAGCAAAAATAAGACGAAAACATGAATATTTTGAATCAAATAAATTACAGTGTATTTGGGACATAATAAGGTAAGTTTTCAAGAAATTTCGTGAAAAAAAAGTTTTTTTTTGAAAAAGATATAAATAAAAAACCAAAAACTTGGTTTTTTGAATTTTTCATCTGAATTTTTAGGTTATGTGAAAAAATTGTCGATACAAAAGTTGTAGATCTTTTCATTACCTACAACTTTGCCATTTAATTTTTTTCCATAGGACTTGTAGTTTTGCCGGAAATCAAGGAAAACCATTTTTCACCCTTAAAAACTCACCCCTCCCACTTCCCGAACTCAGATCGACCGTAATTTATTTTTCCTTTCATTTTGATCATATTCCCCTCCTTTTCTAATGGGTTTCATCCTACTGCGATTTTTTTTCATTTTTTACCATTTTTGGAGGTTTCGGCCCTGGTCTATAAAAGTAGACACCCTGTATAAAGTATCAATTAAAATCTCTCAACAAAGTTTCGAGGCCAGAGCTTTTTTGCTTCATTTACGAGCGAATGCTCAGAGGCACCTTTTCAGGGCTTCTCTTGAATTTTTCATTTTAAAGCACCAACCGTATAAAAATTTCGCTTCGCAATTAATCCATAAGTTTCATGATAAACAAAGAGAGTCTAAATAGCTCATTAATTAAATGAAAAACAAATGACGGAGATTCCAGAGCTATGGTTACCGGATACGCCTGGTTATCTCCTCCCTTGGACATTTACAGGACTCGACATTCGTAATGAGCCATTATCCTTATTTATAGTGTAGGTAGCCAGCACTTTTCTGCAGTTTATTACTAGGACATTCGAAGCTTTTTCAAATTGATAAAAGAAAGATTAGATAGCTTAGTTATAGGGAAGTAATTCAGCTAACGTGTTGTTGAAATATTTTATCATGAAATTTGCTCAGAAGTTATAGAATTAGTTCTGATGAAAAAAAAGCAAATCTAAAGCTGTCGATTAATTCAAACAGAATAGTGAATATCTTTGTATTCTTGGGAATGAATATACGAGTACATGATGTCTGCCAACTAATGCGAGGGAATTAGGGAGATGATTTCTCGATGAAAATAAGCAGAGGTAGTTCAAATAGATTTTTTTCGAAAACGACCTCCTTTCCAAGATACAGCCTTTGGAAGGCGATGACGAGTTGACATTTTTAATTAGAAGTCATAAAACCAAATATAATGTGATTTATTACGTAGATGTTACTCACACAATTTTTTTTGATCTCATAACTTCATTATTAGGGGTTGAAAATAACAACCCCTTATGATTTTCCTTCACAAATTGTTTTCGTGGGATAGATTTTCGTAAAATAAAATTATCTTATGGTTTCCCATTCAATTCTGGAGAAAAAAATTCTCCTGCGAAATTTCGATACAGTCGTTACTTTTCTTGGAAAAACTTAAAACTTACAAGCAGTAAGGCTGAATCTCTGGGGTGGTGGACACTTCATACCATTGTCGGACAAGTTGATCACAATTTTTAAGTCAATATTACCAATTTCAAAAAAATCAAAGGACCCCGCACACTTACTTAGGAAAAGCGGGTCCAGTGAATTTTCCTAATTTTTACATATTATATTATACCAACCTCAAGAACAATATATCAGATTTTCACGAAGGTCTCACATCTGGTTTGTTCTATAGGGCGTTCCAAAATTGCAGCTACGGAAAAATGAATCTTTAAATTTTGATGATAACTCTTCTAATTTTCAAAATTTTATCATGATGCTTTGGGTTCTGAATAACAAGATGTGACAGATATCCAAACACCGCCCACCACGTTAAGGTTCGTTATACAGGCTGTTCCATGAAGTTGTATAAGTAACTGAATGTAACTTTGTTAGTGACTTTGGTACCACCCTGAGTTTTTCAAAATATGATACCATGATGTATGTCCACTTCTGTAGGAAGTTTTATTAAATATAAAGAACAGTTGCAAAATTATTCAGGTTTAAACTCGGATTTCATACAATTTTTCTTTAAAACTTATCTGTAGTTGAGATTGCTTTCAAGGAATATAGGTTTTCATTAGTATAATTATTATGATAGGTCGGTCCAAAGGTGTTTTTTCAGGAATGCACAGGATGGACATAATGTGGTGTCACTAATCTCCCTACCGTTACTTTAAGTGTTATACATAACTGACCACACTCATAGTAATCTGCTCAAAAATGACATTTGACACCCTGTATCTCGCTTATGCTTCGAAAACGGGATATATTGTATACGGCAAAAATTATTCCCCGATGTCCTCTACTCTACACGAAAATATATGTTTGTCCAGTTTATGATGAAACACCCTGTATATGAGGAGATTAGTGACACCACATTATGTCCATCCTGTACATTCCTGAAAAAACACCTTTGGACCGACCTATCATAATAATTATACTAATGAAAACCTATATTCCTTGACAACAATCTCAACTACAGATAAGTTTTAAAGAAAAATTGTATGAAATCCGAATTTAAACCTGAATAATTTTGCAAATGTTCTTTGTACATTAATGAAACTTCCTACAGAAGTGGACATACATCATGGTATCATATTTTGAAAAACTCAGGGTGGTCCCAAAGTCACTAACAAAGTTACATTCAGTTACTTATACAGCCTCATGGAACAGCCTGTATAACGAACCTTAACGTGGTGGGCGGTGTTTGGATATCTGTCACATCTTGTTATTCAGAACCCAAAGCATCATGATAAAATTTTGAAAATTAGAAGAGTTATCATCAAAATTTAAAGATTCATTTTTCCGTAGCTGCAATTTTGGAACGCCCTATAGAACAAACCAGATGTGAGACCTTCGTGAAAATCTGATATATTGTTCTTGAGGTTGGTATGAATATAATATGTAGAAATGGGGAAAATTCACTGGACCCGCTTTTCCTAAGTAAGTGTGCGGGGTCCTTTGTATATAATATATAAAAAGTCTTAGTGGCGTATTATCGACAATTTCGGTATAGTGGACACTCCATACGCAGCATGATTTTTGTCAGATAAGTTGACCATTATTCTCGAATGACTTTTGGAAAAAATACTCAACAAATCAAATTAGGATTTTTCTTCAGAAATTGTTTTCGTGGAATAGATTTTCGAAAAATAAAATTATCTTATGGTTTCTCATTCAATTCTGGAGAAGAAAAGTCCCCTGCAAAATTTTGATACATTCGATACTTTTCTCGGAAAAAATAAAAACTTATAAGCAGTTATGATCACTGTTCATTCCATTTCAATGTATAAGTGTTCCATAGAATTACATTCTAAGATATTGTATGTCTATGACAGAAGAAGAAAATGTTCTATAAATCTTTCTGAAGCTTTAATTACTAATTTCTGGAAGAATATTATATCCGTAATATCTTAATTTCACAAATAGAATTAGTGAGCATAATTGACAAAACCAATTTTGAGCTTAAACAATATGAAATGGAATGAACAGTGATAGAGTAAAGTATAAACTTTATCGAAATTTTCCAAAAGACTTTTTTCTCCAGAATTGAATGGGAAACCATAAGAGAATTTTATTTTTCAAAAATCCATCCCACTAAAACAATTTTCGAAGGAAAATCATAAGGGGTTGTTATTTCAACCTCTAATAATAAAGTTATGGGATAAAAAAAATTGTGTGACTAACATCTCCTTAATAAATCAAATTATGTATAGTTTTATAACTCAGTGCTTTTAACTGCCAACTCCGCATCGCCTTCCAAAGGCTGTATCTTGGAAGGGAGTACTTAGTTATTTTCCTCGAAGAATTATCCTCGCCCTCGCCCTCGCATTTGTTACTATATTCAAATTGCACTTTAATCCTCCCTGTTCTCTTTTGTATCAATCTTTGGATGGACTACCTTTGTTAGTTCCTCATACAGAGCATGTTTTAATTCATTTCAAAACCGAATCACTCAAATGGAAAACACTATGTTACAAGCAAGCGTAAAAAGTCAACTTAATACCATAACTGTTGTTTTATGAGGGCGAAATGAATTTCCTTATTTACACAGATACTTCCAGTACGTATATCCATCTCCACATAACTAAAATTTCAATTATTTAGCAATTCTACTTGACCTTTCTTTTCTTTACCAGCTATCTCTGCACCGTTCACGAGTTCTCTAATCAACTAGCAATGATTAAACATCATATGTATGCTTTTAGCTTCGAAGAACTCATTGTCGGTAAAGAAGAAAACCCGAGTCGACAGCCTTTATGACGTAATTCGATGAACCCATTCCCATATAACATATAACAATCTAAGGAATTGAAGAAAGAGTGGTATACGTAACATTTTCCTAGAACTTCCATTGATCCGTCGAAAAAAGAAGCAAAGAGCGCTTCATTACAACAAATATGCTCTATATAAAGATAGAGGAAGAAATAATTCTGGTCTAATTGCCCACGGTCTTCAATAGTCTCTATAAATCTCAGAGCAGTTTTAATTGGGTAAAAATGGTTATGTCGTATTATATCTACATCATATAACATTCCTGTACATCCAGTAGCTATGGTAATTGAAGCAGAAACGAATAATTCCAGTGATTTCACGAAGAAAGCATTAAATCATTCTCGGAATTGCAGGGTTGGCACCAATAATCCAGATCGATTTTCAGCGGCCATGCGAGACTGGTCAGGTGTTCCGCAGTTTTTCAGCTCTTTTTGCTCTTCTGCTGCCGTTTGCTATAAATTAGTTTTGAGCTATTAGTCTCAGGAAACAGATAAGTCAACTGTTAAATCGTATTTCTTGGAACGTTCTTTGATGGTGAGCAAATGCATAAGGTGGACGATTGAAAGACCACAGTTTTTCCTGAGATGTTTAACAGTAATAGTGGAATCACTTACAAAGGGTTTTCCAATAAGAGGTGTTATTTTGAAAAGCCCTCTATTTCGGTAGATGTCACGTTTGAAGCTGTCATTTTTTGACATTTTACAAGTAGAAACTACGCCATCAATTAAAATGGAACGATACACGCTTCAAGAACGCAAGAAATTATTAAAATTCACTATAAAAATGGTGAAAATTTGGCAGAGACGGTTCGTAAAACTCGAACATTTTTAGTGAAGCACCTTGTCGGACCGGAATAAAGAAATTGATGGAAAAACTCGAGCTGTTGGGACAAGCTAGTGATGTGAAAAATAAAACTCGTGCACGTCGCTCAAAAACAGCCGAGAATATTGCTCCTGGAGCCGAAAGTGTTGAAGACAACCCAGGTTTGTTCTTTGGAATTAGGCATTCCACAAACGTCATTACATCGAATTTTGCATGAAGATTTGGGTCTTAAGGCTTATAAAGTTCAGTTAACACAAAAACTTAAGCCGGCTGATTATCAACAAGGTCGTGTCGTTGATCTTTTGCAGGAAAAGTTTCCGGAACGTGTTATCTCTCGAAGAGGTGATCACAATTGGCCACCGAGATCTTGTGATTTAACACCTTGAGACTTCTTCCTGGGTCTACGCCCATAGCCCAGCGTCGATTCAAGAACTCAAACATAGAATTCGTGAGGCTATCGAGGACATAGGGCAGCCACTTTGCGATTTGGTTATGGAAAATTTCATTAAAAGGATATGGTCCTGTAAGCGTCGTTGTGGTTGTCATTCGCCTGACGTTATTTTCCACTATTAACGGCATAGCTTCTTCTTTATAATGAAATAAACATCCGATCATTTATATTGAAAAATGGCATTTTTCCTTGAATATCAATATAACACCTCTTATTGGAAAACCATTTACACGAAAAACTGTGAGTTATTATTAGAAAAAAAGCAGCAATGAGCCAACTGAGATATTGCCTATCTAAAATGCGTTTCGAAAAATTTCATACTATCGCTTGTCAAAAGTCGCTCATGTCGTTCTTACAGATTTGGAAATTCACATCTGAAGCATACGATATACAATGCAACAGACAGAGAATTCTTCCGTCTAGTTGAACAGATGAATAGTCGAGATAATCACGTGCTGTAACTGAATGAATTCCGTTGACTTATTGCAATAACCTAGTCTTGTCTCTTTCTTATCGCACTATGGTAGGGAACCTGCAGTACACGTATAGAATTATTTAATTTGTCAGGCTGCCCAAAAAACTCGATTCAAGTATTTACTGTTGCCTACCATACTAAATGAATTATGCTCCTTCTAAAGATAGGAGAGAGACAAAACTAGAATATTGCAATAATACAACGGAATTCAGCGTGTTACAGCACGTGATTGTCTCGACTATTTATCTGTTCAACTGGACGGAAGAATTCTCTGTCTGATGCATTGTATATCGTATGTAAATTTCTAAACCTGTATATCGACTGATAATTTGAAGGTTCTTTGGCTTGTGGACCGGTGGTTCCGGGTTCGAGTCCCGGTGAGGGCATGGATGGTTATGTGCTTCCCAGTTCTTTTCGAATGAAAAGTTAGGTCAATTGTAGCAAGCAACTGTTAAATCGTATTTCTTGGAACGCTGTTTGCTGATGAGGAAATGCATAAGTTGGTGTTTTGAATTTTCAACTGTTTTTATATTCATCATAGTTGTTACTGAGATGTTAAAGCATAATTGAGGAATCATTTATACGTGAAAAACTGTGAGTAATGATTAGCGAAAAAATTAGCAATAAGACAACTAAGATATTGACCATTTTAAATGCCATTGGGAAAACATTATATCGCCGCTTCTTTTCCAATATCGCTCAAATCGTTTTTATGTCAAATGATAGCGCAGGTTCATACAAATTTGAATTCATTTGTGCTTCAAAAATCCCATTAGAGGGTTGCTAGTAGAAACAAGCTTTGTATCCCAGATCATGTCTCCTTGTCATCAAAAATCAACCTGTCTTGTGTCTGAGTATTTTCACAAATTCTGATTAGCTTTTGAGTTATTGAGGGTGGGCACTTTTAAATGAAACACCCTATAGATTCGGAAGCTTGTAAGAAGTGTTTCCTATTATTCGAGGCCCCAAAAATTAAATTCGGTTGTACTTAATTAACGGCACAATGAAATTCTGCTAAATGAAAATTTCACATTTCGTAATTTATCGACCTTATAAACTTCCCATGGAACTCTCCTGTATTTATAATTATTCTGCGTTGATTGAATAACGAACGCACTTCCTAATGAATTAGAAAATGAATAATAGCTATCTGATCTGCACCGAGAAATATTTATTTATATAATTAAGCTTTGACTGCACATTTGTAAACACATTGAATTAATTATGAGGTGGTCGTGCAGATGACTCATAACTTGTTTGACAAAGTATTTATTCATGAAATTAATAATAATATAGTGAAAGATAAATTATAATATTTCCTTCAGAATTTTGTCAGGGTGAGACTGAACCCCATGTTTTCTTCTTAGTTACTGTATTTCTCGTGTGAAAATTTATTTTTTTCGTTCTGTATCAAAGTATAATTTTAGGGGAAAAATTTTTTATTTAAAGCAGAGTTCGACTATGCTGATTTTGGGTAGGTGAATAATTCAAAAATACATTTTCATTCCAAATACAGAAAAAATCCTACTTTAGAGAGAATATGGGAATATATAGAGTTATCTACGGTCAATCATACCTTAGCAATTCAGAGAGACACCCTGTATATAAAAGAATTTTTGCAACACTACTAGCTTCCTGGATATTTTTTATGAAAAAAAATGCTTTTTGACATAGGTAGGTACTATAGATACCTAATACAAAATGAATTCAAATACATTGGTGTGAAGATTTGCTTCACTCCGAAAACCTCATAGTTTGGGTATAGAATAGTTCTTTATTATACAAGGGAAACAAGTATTAGATATTAGCTCGAGGTTATGTTGTCTCCCGTCGCGAAGCGGAGGGAGACAAAAAGCCGAGAGCTTTGACTGCTCACACAAACCTTGTGGTCGTTGATAATGGAGCTATGAATGCTGATAGGTATATAAGGATCATTCTTGGAGAGCATGTAGTGCCATTTGCTCCATACATTGGTGAAAATTTCATTTTTATGGACGATAATGCCAGACCCCATCGTGCGCGCATCGGGAGTACCTTGAAGAGGTTGAAGTCTCTCGAATGGAATGGCCAGCGAGAAATCCAGATCTCAATCCGATTGAGCAGGTTTGGGACAACCTCAATAGAAGGCTGAGAAGTTCAGAAAATCATCCAGCTACTCTTAATGACTTAGGAATCCAGAGAAATCTGGGAAGGATTAGAGCAGAACATTTTGAGATCACTAATTTTGAGTGTGAACCGTCGTTGCCGAGCTGTAATTAACGCAAGGGGTGGAAATACCAAGTATTAAAGCACTTATCAGCATTCCAGTATTTTGAAAATTGTTTATTTCTCTTTTTCACATAAGATTCGGTGAAATCCAGAATTTTTCTTCCATTTAATGTGTCTTGTTTCGTTCAAAACCTTTCCGAGAGAACATAAAATGTTATAAAGTCGATGTAGAGTTAACTTTCATTAAAATTGAGATTTTCAGAATGTGCGTTAATTTTTTTTGCGCAGTAGTTACACAAGCCTACACTGAGGTTGATTGTGATGTCAACTGGAATCGATATGTCGCTGGAAAAATTTTCATCTTGAGGTGAAAGAAAATCGCATAATTCATCATGTCAATTCTCCATGAAGTAGAAACTTTTTATTCGTGAAAGATTCTCGAAAATTGATCGTGAAGATTTCAAACAAAATCTGTCAGGTATTGTGATGGATTGGTCCTTCACAATTCGCAACCCCATGAAATTTTTCTGGAGATTTACTTTCAATTGAATTTGAACTTGATAATTTACTCCATAAAGATGTTGATGAGCGAAAGCGGAGGTTTGAAGAAGACATGCTGATTACACTAGTAGCTTTACGTGGATCAAAAGGAACGGTTTTTTGAGCACTTGTTATACTCAAACGAGTGCTATATCGCTTTGCCCAAATGTCTGTAACTTTCGAGTTTTGAGCCGAAAGTGGTCTCAAACGACTCCCTTATGAAGAATTCGTGGTCAAATTCAATTCTGTCCGTGAGGCCGACCGTCCGTCCACCCGTCTACAGTGTTTTAGAGTTCCCTAACTAAGAAATATGGGTGGAAATACCTTTACATCGAGGGTCAAATCTACTTTAAATATAACTTTTATTACAAAATATACAATGACAAGTTCATCAAAAAATACTCATATGTCAGCTTGTTTTTTCCACATTAGCGATATAAAAGAACATATTTCGGCTGCCAAATGTTGAAACTTTCAGAAAAAATATTCAGTTGTGGATAAAGAATAGTATTCTACTCGCCTCCAGTGGCTTTTATTTTACGCTCGTTGCATAATATACTATTATCCGCGATTATTGTATAATATAATCCATTATGCGTTTGTTTGCTCGGTCATAATAACACTTGCTTCACTATGCTTCATAGATTTAGTTTCCATATTTTTTTAAATTGATATTTATGCAGTATTCTAAAGTACTCCAACTTATAATGGTTAATCAATAAGGTTATCCAATACACCGACTAATGGTCAAGATATTTAACGCATAAGCGTAGCTAACGCGTTAATAGTTCGAGACCATTAGTCGCTCGAATGATAACCGAGTTGATTACAAGATTTTTTCGACGATCTCAATATGAAATATGAATTGTGTATGAATTCTTGATTGATATACATTCTCATTTTGCACAAGACTTACATTGGACATAATAAAATTTCCATGTATCTATGTTCCAGTACAGTTTTGACATTTCTCGTGTTGAATACTTTTATTTACTTATACTACTTTTGAATACTTCGTGAATGGTTACCATGAGTACTGCACATTAAAATAGCAGAAATTAAGCATTAAAATGGGTCATTAATGATAAGTTTCGTACACATTGAAATTACCTTTTATTTTGAGATCGACGGAAAATATACTTTATCCATTAAGGGTCAAATCTACTTTTATTACCTACATCAATTAAAGCAATTTTCATTACAAAATATACAATCACAAGTTCTCCAAAAATTCCTCATATTATGTCAACTTGACTTTTTCCATACTTGAAATAGAAGAGTCTTATCACGGTCGCCAAATTTAGTACCACAATTAGTGGTAGAATGTTTCCATAACCTAGTGGTTAGAACGCTTGAAATTGACTTACGTGCAGAGATTCGAACTGATGAGTTCGAGCCCGGTGGTGGCATGCTATATTTTAATTTTCTTTTCACTGCTTCGAATTCGATTTTGTGTTCTTAAGTTCATACTAGGAAAACGATTATTTGAATTTGGATATTTTGAGAGCTCAATATTAGCACAGAAAAGTTCAATTCATGAATGAATTTAAGTATTTCTGTAGCCTTCTCGATATTTGAAATAATCGTTTTTCCAATAAGAACGTAAAAGCTTCTGTAACGCCAGGGCTTTCTTCAACTCGTTACTAGCTCAATGATGTAATTTTTCATCACATATTTCTCTATCTCTACCCTTTTTCTCTGATATCTTTCAGGAACATCAAAGCATAAAATGATGATATTACATTTCATTTTGGCCATAAAAACGAAGGATTCAGAGCAGCAAGCAAGACTGCGACTTTCTGTTGGTGCGTTACGAAAACATGGAAGTATTTCGTTGATTATTTGTATTTATTTAACGAGGACATAAACTCCACATTACAGTGCGCTGCATAAATGAATAATAACTGTTCCGTTTCATTCTTTACCGCTGTTCATGTCCACTTTACGTTACTTTATTGCGTCGAATGAAATAAATATTTTACCAGTTCCCGGAATAAACGTAAGAATAATAATTTATTTTTTCGCGCTCAACATTTATCTCGAGGAATATAGGGGACTTTGAATTTCAAATCGATGTTCACACATTCGATGATGTTCATGATCTGTTTTAATGGATAGGTGAAGGTGAAGAAGAATGCATTATTTATAGTGATCTATTTCGCTTGTGACTACACATGTTAGTGTTTTACGGTAGTGTTTTACACACATTGTTAACAAGAATATAAATTTTTCATAAATGAATTCATCTGAATCGTCCTAATAACAAATGAAAGAAAATACACTGCGCAAAAAATTAACGCACATTCTGAAAATCTATATTTTGATGAAAGTTAACTTTACATTGACTTTATAACTTATTTTTTATGTTCTCTTGGGAAGGTTTTGAACCAAACAAGACACATAACATAGAAGAAAAATTCAGGATTTCACCGAATTTTATGTGAAAGAAGATAAATGAACAATTTTCGAAAAAACTGGAATGCTGATAAGTGATTTAATACTTGGTATTTCCGCCTCTTGCGTTAATTACAGCTCGGCAACGACGGTTCATACTCAAATTGAGTGATCCTAAAATGTTCTGATCTAATCCTTCCCAGATTTCTCTGAGTTGGATGCCTAAGTCATTAAGAGTAGCTGGATGATTTTCTGAACCACACAGCCTTCTATTGAGGTTGTCCCAAACCTGCTCAATCAGATTGAGATCTGGACTTCTTGCTGGCCATTCAATTCGAGAGACTTCAATCTCTTCAAGGTACTCCTGAACGATGCGCGCACGATAGGGTCTGGCATTAAAGTCCATAAAAATGAAATTTTCACCAATGTATGGGGCAAATGGCACTACATGCTCTTCAACAATGTTCGTTATATACCTACCAGCATTCATAGCTCCATTATCAACGACCACTAGGTCTGTGCGAGCAGTCAAAGATATTCCACCCCATACCATAATCGATCCTTCCCGAAACCAGTTGTATTCAGGAAATTGCACTGAGCATATGTTCATGTGGACGTCTGTATACAAGGGAACGTCGATCACCATGGTAGAGGCAGAATCTAGACTCATCTGTGAAGAGAACTCTTTCCCAATCAGCCTCTTCCCAATGGATATGCTCTCTCGCAAAATCCAAACGTGACCTTTGATGGGCTGGGTCAAGAGCTGGGCCTCTTGCCGCGACACGAGGCCTTAACTTAAATCTTATTCTCTGAGGCGATTTCTTATTGTTTGAGTACTAATTTGCACCCCATGAGTTTGCTAAAGCTGATTTTGATAGAGGCGAGCGGTTGCAAACCGTTGTCTCAACGAAGAAACTTTCAAGTAACGTTCTGGATTAGTTTAAACAGTGTTACTGTCGAAACATTGAAAATGATTTCAATGTAAAATATTCATATGTACTTTTTTCGAGGTCATGTCCTACTTATTTTATTTTCATTGTCCCTCTTTATTCCATCAATTTGTTCCTCCAATTCCCTCTCCATGATAGTAATAATGTTTCATTTTATCTGAGTTTAATTCTAATTGATCATTTACCTCAATGTTTCTATTTTAGATTTTTCCATCAAAAAATTCTATTATCAGTTTCGTTACATTTCTTCATATTTTCATCAATTTCATTCGCTAGATTTTTTTCCATAATTGACATTCTGTTTTCGAATTCGTTAAAACGTTCTCATTACTTTTATTATACAATTGAAGAACTATGGCAGAAATATAAAATTCCGAAGCACGCATCCATAGTGTTGAAGTTTTATGAAGTTATAATATTAACATCGACATTAAATTTAAAGTACCTAACCGTTATTTCCAGCTGAATCCAACGTTTCGAAAGGATCTATCCACCCGCCTCAATGCCTCGTTAGTTTCGTCTCGAAAAAAAATGGAAAAAAGATGAGATTGTACCCTTCAGTAATGCAGATTACGAACGAGATAGTGAAACTGGATGATCAACTGGTGTTTTATGTATACATGCAGGTAAAGCTATATCTTGGCTTGATCAACGTCAAAAATCTGCTGTTTCCACGATAGAGGTAGAAATAGTGGCTGATAGTGAAGCTGCACGGAAAATGAATTGGTTAAAGTGACTATTCAGGAAAAGTTTTCCGTCAATTCAAACAGTGATGGTGGACAACGAAGCTGCAATTGAAGAACTGAGCCAGAAACTGGAGTTCCACAGACGCACTAAGTATATTCATATTCAATCCATGTATAAATCTTACAATAATACCCTAATATTTCTGTTATATCTTCTATAAATGCATAATAAAAATCTTACACATGAAATACTGAATTTTATTGAAAATTATGGATTCAAAATATAAAAATGAAACATCCTGAAGGGAATACGAATTTCGCATCAATTCTTATTACAGTTTTCTTTATATAATTTCTAATCAAAATTACAAATTTATATAAAAATTGATCTTCAGTGCCATCTCTGGGTCAAAGGTGAACTAAAAAAATGTAGTCGTTTTTTAGTACTACGAATGCAGGGCCGTTTCCTATCTTTCTATACTCTATAATCTATGTTTTTCTCTACTTTCACTTTATTCGTTATACAGACGTTCGCTAAGGGTTCCACTGTATTTTCACCTCCATTTCCACATTGTATCCTAATATCAGTGGTTCCATCACACTGCTCTCATATAAACCGTATTTTGCGAGACAAACAAAGAGTATATTGATGCTTCTCCTCTACAAAACAGAAAAATGATTATTTTTGTCTTCCAGGACTCTGAACATGCGAGCGCTGTCTTCCTCATTGTGAATTCAGAAAACAATCTTCTCGTTACTTCAAACTTCCAGTTTCCATTCATAATGTTACGTGATAAAAATGATCCGAATGCTGAGGAAGACGTGAAAAGGAGGATATGGTGACAAGGAATGTGGTATAAAAATATTATATAGAGCACCCTCTGGAAACTCCCCTGCCTGCGTAATGCTCTCCGAATTTTTTTTCATCTTTTTCGATATGCTCCACCCTCCGCCATTTACATGAGAGCGTGATAGTTCCCATTTTCGACAGAACACATCGAAAGAATTTAAAAATATGAAGCTAGTATTTCGTGTAGGTATGTTGAACGTTATGCGTAAGAGTTGGTAATAAGTCAGATTCACTAAAAAAATAGTTATTCATTATACAAGGAAAAAGGTATTAGATTTTAGCTCGTGGTTATGTTGTCTACCAAGTTAAAAATCTAATATTTTCCCCGTGTATAACACACTATTTTTCTCTGTGGCAGGAATAGCGACCATTTAATAGTGAAAGAAAGGTAACAAAATATAACTTTTTACAACATTACTTTTTTCCCAGGGAAAAAAGTTATATTTCTTTCACTATTAAATCGTCGTTTTTTGCTGTCACTGAGAAAAATTGTGTATTATACAAGAGTAAAATATGAGAATTCAGCTCTCAGTTTTTGTCTTCCTCCGCTTCGTATCGGGAGACAACATAACCTCGAGCTAAACTCTAATACTTTTTCCCCTTGTATAATAAATATTTATTATTCTGTGACGGGAAAAAATGTGACATTTTATATCTCTTGACAGGTCACAAAATATGACTTTTTACGAGATTGCTTTTTTCCCTGTCAAAAAAATGATTCTCTATGTAGCCGGGAAAAAAGTACTCACTTTTTTCCCGGGGAAAAAAGTAATTTCGTGAGAAGTTATATTTCTTTCACTATTAAATCGTTGTTTTTCTTGTCACAGAAAAAAATAGTGTATTATACACGGGAAAAATAGTAGATTTTAGCTCTCGGTTTTTGTCTCCCTCCGCTCCGCGTCGGGAAACAATATAACCTCGAGCTAAAATCTAATACTTTTTTCCCTTGTATAATAAATAACTATTTTTTTCTCGGCTTACTCGGTGGTATATATTGAAATATTATTATTATTCATCACTTATGCTTCTTGTATTCAATGTTTCAGTCAGCATTTTCCAGCCGTTGTCAGGAAAACACTTAAAAATTTCGAATTTCGTCACACCAATTTAATTGAAATATTGAAAGAAGCATCTGTTTATTTCCGTAACAGGATATACGATTCTAGTGAAATTCATTTTGTGAATAGAGATCAATATACTGAATGTTCATCCAAAATTTCGTGGCCATAGTGTTAACAGAACCATAGAAAATTCAATTGGAATATTGAAAGAAGAATTTTTAAATTTCCATAACAGAATATACGATTAGAGTTGAATTTATTTTGAGAATATATATAATATAATATAATACTATACTGACCGTGGGTTTCACAAAGAGTGACTGGGCATTCAAATCGGTGATTTGGGTTTACGTCGATGGTTTATGTCAAAAATGAAATGGAAATTTAACAGAAATAATGACATTTCAATAATCAAGGTGATTGGAGTTCTGTGAAACCCGGCTTGAATGTTCGTGCAAAATTTTAAGGGGATCGCATCATCAGAATCATAGAATTTAATTCTTGTAGTTATTTATTTTCTACCTTTTTCATGTTTTGAATAATTTTCAGAGTATAATTCCAATTGTATTGAGATTATGCATTTATATATTTGGTATCATCAGTCTCAAATCCCGTATAAAATTTTGAGGTAATAGTCTTATTGCTCCACCAAAACGAGCGCTCAAAAGCTTCTGCTCAGTGCTTTTCTCAAATTTTTGTTTTTTAAATTTAATCCAAAACTTATTGGACATATGATATCTTCATTTTTCATGGAAATATAGAGAACCCACAGAAATCAATAACACACCAATATACAGAGACTTGTAATACTAATGCGAAAAGGGCGAGGTTCCTTATACATATAAACTTCTCCTACTTGGTAAAAAGTTACGCTTCATATAAGTATCACATCTTATTGCATAAGCAATTCAAATTCGCTTTACTTTCAGGAGATGATTTTCCTTCAGACCTAAACCTTTTTATTTCCAAACATCTGAATTGATTCATATGTTTTACCCCGGAACAATCAACCGGATAAAGAAAAGAAGCGGCAAACTTCCTGAGTTACTGAGATTTAAATGAAATTCAATATAACTTTTTCATTGGAAGATAAAAACCAGGAATCACGGAGACACTTTCAATGAAGTGGGGTTTCATTCATCTTCTCCGGTGTCCTTTATCATGCCAGAAAGTGTGGAAGCGAGGAGGTTCTTCGGTTCATTAAACTCCGTGTCTTGAGGAGTTCGCCAATGATGAATATCACTTTCATGCAGATTCGGGAAAGAATATAAATCTTTATCCACTCCTATAGAGTAATATGTCGATTATTAAACTAATTTCTATGTGTAATAGTAGCCATAACACAACCGTAGACATGTCTATGAACCAAAAAGCGAGTGTTATAATAACACCCGCCCATAACACCCGCTAATAAATACCTAGGAAAAATGAAATTGCTTACAAAAAAAAAATGAATAAAAAGTAGGATCGATCCGGAAATCTATTTCAGCCATCAAGATAACGTTCTAGCGATTCATTCCAGATTTATTTTTGGAAAACGTAAATTTTTGAAGTTGCGAAAGTACTTGATTTGATTAGTTAGAGACTCTGATTTGATTCCCGACCACAGAGTACAGAGGTTTGACGGTTGGACGAAATGTTGTCAACACTTTTGACAACTGTTCAAAATTTTTTAAATGCAGATTAATTCGAATTTTACTGAAGAAGTCGTGGATAAAGTATAGTATTCAATTCGCGGTAATGCTCAAAACACACTTGATGAATTACACCATTCATCTGCGTGTGTTTTGACCTGCATTACCGCTCATCGAATAATATACTATTATACTGCTTGAAAATAGGGAATAATATTGATCAATAAAAATCAAATAAAATTAAATCATACTTCTGGGCTAGTTTCGTTAAATTTTTAAGCTCTCGGTCAACTTAACGAGTGTTATATCCTTTTGCCCAAATGTCTGTAATTTTCGAATTTTGATCCGAAAATGATCTCAAACGAAATGGTTAGACTCCTTGATTCCCCCCAATTCTGTCTGTGGGGCCGTCCGGCAGTCCGTTGGCACAATAACTTTCGAGGGGATTGTCCTAGAACCTTGAAATTTTCAGGATGAGTTCGGGTACCAAATGGCTCGGTTAGGTTCGTTTACCAGCCAAATCGTACAGAGTTTTCCATGAAATATGGTCATTCTAAATTTTTGTTCCTCAATATCTCTGAAAATACGAAACCCATCGGAATGAAATGTTACGACCGAATGCAAGATGCTCATAATGAGCTTCATGCAAAATTTTGTGGCCATAGTGTGAACAGAACCATCGAAAATTCAATTGGAAAACAATCATCAATGAATCTGATATATTTTTGATCGAATAATCAGTTATCAAATATTTCTGTTGATCTGGTTCCTAATACCAATTGAACCCAGATTTCCGAGCGTAGGACTGGAAAAACGTACCACTCAATTTGTAGGACAATGTGACTAGTTCATAAAGGAAATATTTGCTAAGCAACAGTGAAATCAGCCGGCTAGTAATAATTTCTTCAGACCTAGTTGTTGATACACTTTGATAGAATCGTCATTTTTGTAGGCAGTTATTGTTTTCAATTTGTAATATAATCGTCTCAAGATTTAATTATTAAAGTAGCTGTTAGTAATAAAATTTGAACATTCATCCATTTAACACTTTTGACGCTTCCATACTGTATTAGCTCTCACTATCGAGAATTTTCACAGAGGAAAAAGTTGGGCGTCTCGTCAAAATGAAGCTACTAAAAAATATTCAGATTGTTAGTAATCATTATGAAAATCAGGCGCTGGTCCATAGACTACACTACTGGAAAAAATTAAAGGATCAAAAAAAAATTTCAAATTTTTCAGCAATTTTCGACATGCCGTAACTTTGAGAGGAATGGTAGTACAAGGAATTTAAAAAAAGGAAATTGTATCTAGTTTTTGGATTAGAACTTCAAAAATTTTAAGTTTCAGTGGTTTTCGAGTAATGATAGAAAAATCAGCAACAGAAAATTTCTCAAAATTTTACCACTTTTTTTCCTTGTCTACGGGCGTGGAAATTTTATTTTTGCATAATCGTTATAATGATAGGATACTTTATTAATTCAGCTTTGATTTATTTTTTATTGACCTCAATACGTCCACTTCTCTCCGAGATATCGGTCTTCAAATGGAAAAGGATCCATGTTTTATTCGTTATTAAATTAATAAAAATTTATTTGTTAGTTTATTTTATTTTCTTCCTTTAGAATTTATGTACTATCTGCAATTAAAATGTGGAAAAAGCTCGAGAAAATTCTTTTTTGCCTTTTTTGAAGATTATGAGCTTCTCAGAGCAAAAAAAGTGATCCTTATTTTTTTCAAAAATTCAATCGAGTCAAACAAAAAACCGCTTGCTGGATTGAGTTGACTCTTCTTAAGGATTTTATCAACATATTGATCTGTGAAAGTCACACTTAACATTATTGGTTTCCTCAACATTTTCGATCCAGCGGTAGATTTTCTAAGAAACCACCAAAAGCCCTTTTTTGTTGAAATTTATATTGATGCGACATGAAGAAAAAAAATGTATGAATAAGCAATGGTTGTTCATTAATCGGAGTTAATTGAAGGTCTTGAAACTCTGCTTCAATTTTCTGTGCGATCATTGGTTGCTGAGCAATCGATAATCAAAGACAAATGGATCCTTTTCCATTTGAAGACCGATATCTCGGCGAAAAAAGGACGTATTGAGGTCAATGAAAAAATAAATTGAAGCTGAATCAACAAAGTATCCCATCATTATAACGATTATGCAAAAATAAAATTTCCACGCTCGTAGACAAGAAAAAAAAGTGGTAAAATTTCGAGAATTTTTTTGTTGCTGATTTTTTTATCATTACTCGAAAACCACTGAAACTTAAAATTTTTGAAGTTCTAATCCAAAAACTAGACACTTGGAGCTACAATTTCCTTTTTTAAATTCCTTGTACGACCATTCCTCTCAAAGTTACGGCATGTTGAAAATGGCCGAAAAAATTGGAATTTTTTTTGATCCTTTAATTTTTTCCAGTAGTGATTAGTACCGATAACAAAGTAAAATCGACTTACCCAGGTTCCAAATCTACTCTGAAAATTTCAAGCTCATATGATTCGAAAGAGTGTCTAAGCAGACTGCCACACAGAATTATTTTCTGACCAAATATGGAGATGAACCCATTGCAGTAAATTGATCTCACAAAATAAGAGTTTGTACCGATAACGTAAAACGTAAGTAAAAACTATCCAAGTATCAGGAAGCAACACTGATGAAGGTGTGTTCAATCGTGAGTGTCAGCTTCGAACTTAACAGTACCAGGGTCAAATAGAGCAGTTCTGAATGGAATAAAATATTTACAGGTAGATAATTTCATTGTTGTGACAATATGTATACACTAATGTATATCCATATTCCGATGTATGGTAACAGTTACTTGTATGGGTTGGATTACTTGCATATTTCTTGCGAACTAAAGGAGGAGAATCTCAAGCTGGCAGACTATTAGCTCGCAGGTATGACGTAATTCACGAGATATTAGACAGCTAAATATGTGTAATAGTTTTGAACTATATGCGGATGGGATGGGCGAATGCTATTTGAATAATTCAGAAAGGATCAATAAAACTAGACTTCTCAAGCGGGATTATTATCATTATGAACATAGTGATTTTGTATGAATGCACTTAGGATATTCTTTTCACGATAAACTGTCCATTCTTGAAAGACTCAAGATAGATTATAAGTTTCTTGAAATGATTTTTGTGCCAATTTGGACCTTGCTCGCATCGTTCATTGAATAAGTCTTATACCGTATACGGTATAAGCTCGACATGTGATTTCACGGTTTATTGCCAACGTATAAAAGTTGCGAAATTCATCGGTGAATATAGTCCGTTCACAGGAGTTTGAGCCCATAGTAGACGTTTGTTTATTTATCTGAAGTTGGCATTATTTGCTGTTCTAACGTAGAATAGAGTCAACGTTGCCATTTGGCAAAGTACATTTGTACCCGGCCTCGTCCGACAAGCTTTCGAGTTTAGATCAGAGAACTCAGCGATTTATGAAACTTTCTGTGACATTGACAACATTGCGTATCAATCTTACAAGAAAATAAACAACATAACCTAAATTTTCAATATACATAGTGGAATATGCCAAATTGTCCTGGCCAACCGACGGCTCAAACTTTCGTGAAAGGACTATACAAGTAAATAATAATCATACATTGAAATAAAATTTTGCTGAATGAAATTATGAATCGTTTTTGAAATACTTCGGTAATCAAAAACCCAATGGGGTACACGTTTCTGAGTATTTGGCTCCAAAAAATCCTTCGGCGTTGTTGGTTTATGCTTATGTTTAAAAAAAAGTCCATTGATTTTCGACTTGAGCTACCATTTGTCTTAAAGCTGGATTCGGTCAAACAATTGTGACCGTAAACTTTCGAACTCGTTGAGCTAGAGACATTTCAGGGTTGGTCACAATCAAGGCCGTAGCCAGGGAAGGATGAAAACATTCAATATTTCGTGAAAAAATATTGTTAAGAATTTTGAGCGAAATTTTTGGCAATGTGAGGGCCCTTACATGTCACACCACTCACAATAATATTACGTGTAATCCGTTCACGAAAGGTTGAGCCGTCGGTTGGCCATGACAATTTGGCATATTCCACTGTGTATATTAAAATTTTAGGTTATGCTGTTTATTTCCTTGTCACATTGATACGCACTGTTGTCAATATTGCATAGAGTTCTCTGATAACTAGCAAGCACGTATGACGAGGCCGGATACATTCGGCAATGTTGACTTTATTTTACGTTAGGACAGCAAATACTGCCAACTTCATATAAATACACAAACGCCTACTATGCGCTCAAACTTTCGTGAACGGACTATAGATACAAGCAGCTTCACAACATGTCGATCTAATTATTAGGACTATTGAAGATGTTCGCCAAAATATTGACTTGAAATTTGGTGAAATTTTTCTGAATGCTCAGAATTTGCTGTCTGCAGTAAACGAGATAATTTGAATTCCGCGAATAACATCACGCTAAGTGCATAGGGCAAATTGCAATGAAAAAATACTGCAACATATTTAAGAATGATGCTAATGACTGATGGATAATAAATTTGAAGAAAAGTAATTTGAGCTCTATAAAAATATCTGAAATTTCTTGTTTTCAACAATTCGAAAAAACAATTCAAATCATCATTCCAACTTGAGAACTTTTCAATCAATTGGGCCTACTAACGAACTTAACAGAGTTATTTCGACCCCAATTCAATTCAATATCTATACTAATATTATAAAGAGGAAAGATTTGTATGTTTGTGTTAGATACGAGTTAACTCATAATCTACTAGACCGATTTCAATAATCCTTTCACCCTTAGAATGCTACACTATCCCTGAGTAACATATGCTATACTTTTCACCCGAGAAAATTAAGAAACCTACTATAACTTCAGAATTAATTAATATGAGTACCAAAAAGACGTACATGGAAACAATGTATGACGGAAATGTACCTCTTTAATAGTTCTACAAAAAAGTCCGCGATAGCATATATCTATCTTTCAAGGTTTACTCGGTATTACCTTTTAAAGGTATCCAAATGTTTCTCAAAATTATGCATTATTTGGGAGTATTTTTTTATGAATACGCTATTGATCCTTATCCAATTAAATACATCGTTCATCCCCAGTATTTAATTTCGAACAAATTGCCTTTTACATCATTCAATTATGATGAATAAATAAAAAGATATGGCAGGTTGAAGATGAAATCGCACCAAATGCGTCTCCGAGGTAGACACTAGGCGGGTAGGAGAAGGTACCGAAGTGTGAGAGGGGGGCATGCATTTCTACCTAAGCGAAGCTGGGGCGGGTTTGTAGTAAATCATAAAAAGGGTTTACTTACATCAATTAAATATTCCTTGTATCCTTCCAAACAATAGAAAACTTCTAACGAATATGAAACAGAACAAAATCGAAAAATATACGCAATTATGCAGTCGCTATCCATAAAACCATAAACCATCCATAAACATACAGGGTTTTCCTTTGAGTTGGCCTATTAGACGTTTTTGGAGAACTAGTGAATATTTTGTTTTGAAATTTTAGGTGGAGCCTTGAGGATGAAGGAACTCTGCGCCTAAAATATTTTCATGTCGACAGTCAGTGTTGCCGCGCATGTCTTCTTTCTTATCTCAAATGGAACTACCTATATTTTTATTTATATATCGATTCAATGCCGAATTCGCAGTATAACCTACTGACAAAATTTTCTCTGCCATGCACTGTTGCCGAGTTATGCACACATTTGTGAAATTTTTGACATCAGCATTAACAGTTTGAAAGTGTAATATCTCGATTATTTTCCATGCGAACGGAACCAACTCAGCAGTCTCATATTAGAGCTCCGTGCATTCATCATGTGGTATATTCAGTATTTTGATACATCGCGAAGTTCTTTGAAAGCTATGGAAACCTTAATTGGCATGTTGTCAATATTGAATTATAAATAGTATTCAAATAATTTATTATTAATTATCATTATACAGATTTCAGTCAAGTACTTCAAACGATTTATATAGTTCGTAGAATCACTCTGTCTTCATAATCTGGTAATTTCAAGGAGGAAATCGCGATTCACTTCTTTTGATTGACCAACATTCTCACATTTATATGATAACAAATCAACTTGATCGACCTGAGCGAACATGTAACATCTCTTGCATTCGGACTTCGGAGTGTAAATATTGCTGATATAACTGTTCTTTCTCGAAACGATGAAAAGTGTACCATTCTCAGTTAATCAGGTGTATAAAATTATCGCAAAATAATGTATCTTTCAGCAAGAAATGTCCCGTATAAATACTGCGAAGATATAAAAGTTGACGATGAGATTGATAGGACCCTCGTCCGAAGAAATGAGAAAAGATGTAGCAGAGAGATGGGAAGCTGACAGTCCAGGAAGTAACCTTACATTTGTGATTATTTTGAATCACGCCATAATGTGTGTAGTACAGTCTCCTCATGAAAATTTAATGTTAGAAGAAATTAAGGAAATTATAATATTTTTATACAATTCTGATTGAATAAGATTTTTGAATTTGCATCTTCTTTACAAGACTATTCTTGATTAAAGCTATTGGTACACGCAAATAATCATTCACTTTCAAACGATACCGTGTCTTGTTTTTGAGCTCTCGTTCTACTTAAACGAGGGCTATATCGTTTTGCCCAAATATCTGTGATTTTCGAATTTGAGCCGAAAATGGTCACAAACGATGATGACGAATTCGTAGTCAAATTCAATTATGTCTGTGAGGCCGGCCGTTAGCACAATAACATTCGAAGGGATTGTACTACAGACTTGAAATTTTCAGGATGAGTTCGAATCCCAAATGGCTCGGCTGGGTTCGTTAACCAGCTAAATCGTATAAAATATGGCCATTCTAAATTTTTGTTTCTCAACATCTCAGAAAATAAAAAAAACCAAACCAATCGAGATGAAATGTTTCGGCCAAATGCAAGATGCTGATAACAGATCTCATGCAATTCGAAGTTACATAAAGTCCCAACAAGCTGAATTTCTGTGAAGTTGTTCAAAAATAATTATAAACAATGTCTAAAAGTTCCTCATCATTCCCCTGTGAGGAAAAAATTTTATTCGAGGTCAAATGTCAAAAAAATGAGTTTTTCGCGATTTTCAGCAAAACGGTGAGTTTTATCATAAAAGTACCTCAGACAAAAATTGTAGATCATAAATTATCTATAAAAAATGTATCACTACATTTCTCTTATGAGCCACCGTTTCTGAGATATAACAATTCAAAAAGTTATAACTACGCGCTAAGTACACTACCTCATAGGTGGCGTGGAAACGTGTGCATATTATGACGATAACGACTTTTATAACTTTTTGAATCGTTATATCTCAGAAACGGTGGCTCGTAAGAGAAAAAGTATTGATACATTTTTTATAGATAATTTTATGATCTACAATTTTTGTCTGAGGTACTTTTATGATAAAACTTACCGTTTTGCTGAAAATCGCGAATTCGCGAAAAACTCATTTTTTTGACATTTGACCTCGAATAAATTTTTTCCTCACAGGGGAATGATGAGGAACTTTTCGACATTGTTTATAATTATGTTTTGACAACTTCGCAGATATTCAGCTTTTTGGGACTTTATGTAACTTCGAATGTCTAAATAGACTGGACTAAAAGTGAAAATTAGTTATGTTGCATAAATTTCTCCCATGATTTGATTTTTGCGAAGTGTTTTTCACTTTGCACTTGCTTTATCACAATGCACTTTTCAATTATGAATGCGTTTCGTGCAACATTATTCATTTGAAAAGTGCAAAGTGAAAAGTTGCAAAGTAGGTATTTGGTGCAATAGGCCCCTGATCAAATTTTGGAGATTTCTTGATGCATTAGAATGTGTTTTATTTTTTAACCGGGAACGGTGCCTCTTACAGCAAAAGGTCAAGAGACCCAATTTGCTCCAAATTGTTTATATGACAAATTAGGGTTTATTTTAATGTAGAATACGTGGTCAAACGTGGACCACCCTGTATATCGTTGATTCAACATATGAAACTATTCAACTCAACTATTGTGACGTTACACGAGGTCTTCAAAAACTAAGTGGATATTTTTCCAGAAAAAAAATTTATCAAACTCCATTTCCATAAAAGCGAGTTTTCAATTACAAAATTTTTTTTAGTGGCACTCTGCTATCTCTTATAATTAAAGAGAGAGCCAAGGTTTTGTGAAGCGATAAGACAAAACTAATCTAATAAGCATAAAGTTTCACAAAATCGTGTCTCTCTATTTAATTTTACGAGAAAGCTATGTGCCCCTATTGGACATTTTGTACTGGAGACTTACTTCATCGAAAAATTAAATTCAAAATTGAGTTTGATAATTTTTCGCAAATTATGCTCGATCAATATTCTCGGAGAAAGTTCACCTTTTTTTGAGAACTTCAAAGTACCAAATAGAAATATGGACGATAGTTCAGAAGGAAATTCTAAAAGTGATATGAATAATTCAGCACTAGCAATGAAAACTGAGGGTAATAATTCACTTTATGTTATCTTCAGAAGTAAATATCACAACATTGTCTAATTAAAACGCGCATCCACTGATTTCGCATCAGTTTGAAAGTGATGCAGCTTCAAATAGAAAGGGCCTATTATGACTATCCAAATCAAACATGGCGCACAATTCAAATCTTGCGCACTTGAAAAAATACCAATTTTAATTACTTTTTTTTTGCATGCATATATCATAATATATAGATTGAATATTATAATCGGAGAGGTAATATAGTTTATCGTTTCATTATTTTCCATACCTTCCATTCCACGAACTTTCGAACCTCCCCACGTACCGAACCGATCGCTTAATCCATTGTCAACATTTACTATTTGAAATTCACCGACTTAACACGTAAATATTAATGTTTTAAACTCGGTTATAAATCGTTTACAACTGTCCCGGGATCTCTGAAGCGCGAAGCGGTTCACTCCGTATTCGTTCGACAGTGTTGTCGGAACGGTTGTTGTTGTCACGAAGACCCCATGAGGAACGATTCCTGAACGGAATGCTGCTATTCAGTTATGAGGAAATTTCTGTTAAGGAAAAGGAGAAATTTCTTGTCGACATTGGTTGCTCAGAACAAATTACCGCACATTTCAAACATGAAAAAATTGAGCTTTTTTGATTACATACAGGGTGTCCCATTACTCGAAGTCAACCCGGAACCGGGTGAAAAGGCAAGTAATGCTGGTTGTCAGAAAAATATAAAAAAAATCTAAGTTGCATGATTTTAAAATAATGCGCCTTTGAAAAAACACGCAAAATTCCACAACCTGTGACAATCTTTTCGCTCCTGTTGCCACAAATATCAATTTTTTCCAACTTTTTTCTTTGCTGTGTAACCTTGAATAATACTTGTCTAAACTGTAATCAAAATTTTGATACTAGCTGCTCTAGGTTTCATAAAAATAGGGCTTACTTCTCGGAAAAAAAATCGAAATAAACAATTGCCTAGTTTCAACTGACTGTATTGAAAAAAAATGTACTACGTAGGTTTGGCATGTTTTTTCAAAAGTTGGCGCATTTAGTGAGGATTCCAAAATGGTATAATACTTGTTTAATTATAGCTGCCGTAGTTCAAATTTATTTTCGATTGCCTTTGAATACACTTTTTCGTTAACTGCTCCCAGTAATAGAGTCCAATGGGTTCAAGTCCGGTGAATGGGCAGGCCACGAGATTGGACCAGAAAGTCCGATCCATCTTCCGGAAAAAATGTTATCATTTTTTCCCGGAGATGGATCGGACGATCGGTCAGTTGAAACTAGGCAATTGTTTATTTCGAATTTTTTTCTGAGAAGTAAGCCCTATTTTTATGAAACCTAGATCAGCTGGTATCAAAATTTTGATTACAGTTTAGACAAGCATTATTCAAGGTTACACAGCAAAGAAAAAATTGGAAAAAGTTGATATTTGTGGCAACAGGAGCGAAAAGATTGTCACAGGGTGTGGAATTTTGCGTGTTTTTTAAAGGCGCATTATTTTAAAATCATGCAACTTTTTTTTAATATTTTTCTGATAACCAGCATTACTTGCCTTTTCACCCGGTTCCGGGTTGACGTCGAGTAATGGGACACCCTGTATTTGATGATGAAACCTTGAGTAATCATTTCAATATGATTATCGATCTGCTTTTTGGCGTTCGTTTTACTCAAACCAGTGCTACATATATCGTTTTGCCCAAATGTCTGATTTTTCGAATTTTGAGCTGAAAATGGTCTCAAACGATAGGGTTAGACTCCTGATGCAGAATTTGTGGTCAAATTCAATTCTGTCCGTGGGGCCGTCCGTTAGCACAATTAATTTCGATTATCCTAGAGACTTGAAATTTTCAGGATGAGTTTGGGTCCCAAATGGCTCGGTTAAGTTCGTTAACCAGCCAAATCATACAGGGTATTCCATAAAATATGCCCAAAATTTTGTTCCGCAATATCTCAGAAAAACGAAACCAATCGGCTAAATGCAAGATGCTCATGAAAAGCCTCATGCAAAATTTTTGGCCATAGTGTGAACAGAACTATGGAAAATTCAATTGGAATATTGAAATCAGAAACTTCAGATTTTTCGATTCGAGTGAAATTCATTTTGTGAATAGAGATCGATATGCTGAATGTTCATTTAAAATTTCGTGGTCATAGCGTCAACAGAACCATAGAAAATTCAATTAGAATATTGGAAAGAAGAATCCTAACATTTCCATAACAAGATATCCGATTAGTGTGAAACTTATTTTTTGAATGGAGATGGATATACTGAATGTTTCTCCAAAATTTCGTGGCCATAGTGTAAACAGAACCATAGAAAATTCAATACATTTGGGAGATAATTCCTCGATAAAAATAAGCATATACATTTTTTTCAAAATCGCCCCTCCTCCAAGATAGAGCCTTTGGATGGCGATAACGGGTTGACATTTTTTGATTTTAGACGGCTTCCTAAAAACTGAGTAGATGATACTCACACAATTTTTTAGATCTTATAACTTCATTATTAGGGATTCAAAATAAAAACGCTCTATGATTTCCCCTCAAAAATTGTTTTCGTGGGATATATTTTCGAAAACGTACATTCTCTTATGGTTTTCCATTTAATTCTGGAGAAAAAAGTCTCCTGCAAAATTTCGATACAGTCAATATTTTTCTAGGAAAAAATAAGAACTCAGAAGCAGTTATCTACATACAGATATTGTGTATGTATGTCTATGACAGGAGATGAAGATGTTTTATAAATCTTTCTGAAGGTTTAATTATTAAATTCCGAGAGAAAATTATATACGTAATATTTTAATCTCACAAATAGAACTTTCTTTCAATTAATAACCAACTGACAAAACCAATTTTGAGCATAAACAATATCTTAGACCATTCATTCTATGGAACAACATATGAATGGGAAACCATAAGAGTTTATTATTTTTCGAAAATCTTTTCCACGAAAACAATTTTTGAACGAAAATCATATGGGGTTGTTATTTTTAACCCCCTTATAATGAAGATCCAAAAAATTTGTGTGAGTAATATCTGCTAAGTGCTTCATATTATGTATTAATCTTATGACTCAGTGTTTTCAAGAAGCCGTAAAAAAAATTTTTAAAAACTGTCAACTCGTCATCGCCTTCCAAAAGCTGTATCTTGGAAGGGGGTCGATTTCAAAAAAAACTATCCCTATCTATTTTCATCGAAGAATCATTTCACAGAGTCTCTCGCATTTGTTCACAGACACTCTGTATATTTTGAGTTTTGAAGTTGATATTACACGAAAAATGGCTTCTTTCCTCGAAGGAGTCACATTATAAAAGTATTTGAGCTTAATCAGAAAGAAAAAAATGGGAAAATGTTGTAACTGACGATGGTGACTACTCTGAATGATTTGTACACTGGCAACTATAGAAAACAATAGAAAAGAATAGCGGAAAATTAGTTGCGCTGCAGAGTTAACAATTTAAGCTTTCAATATGAAACATATAGTTTTCAGCATCCTTGTCAGATCGCACATGAACAAAAGGTAAAATGCTCCTAACCTTAATTCAGTATTCCATTCCAACTTTTTATGATGATAAACGGTCTGTTCCTGCTTGTCGCAAATGATAAAAATTCTTAACTTCATTAATCTCGATCAAAAATCACCCCAGTATTGATATTTTTCAATGTTTTTATACCGTACCTCAACTGCAGGTGCTACTTGTTACTTGTCGGACAAAAACTAACTAGATATTATTCAGATATAATCGGATATGATAGACATAATCACTGAAGGTAATCGATAAGAATCCTCAGTATTCATTAAAGGCATACAGGAAGCAGCTTTCTAGACAGACCATAATAGACCGATCTTTTTGCCGATATAATTTATAGCACAACTTACTGATTATTACTTAATCCGGATCTTATAAAAACTTATCGTCCCATGTAAGTCAATTAACAGTGAAACATATAGTCCGTTCACGAAAGGTTGAGCACATAGTAGGCGTTTTTTTATTTATCTGAAGTTGGCAGTATTTACTGTCATAGAGTAAAATAAAGTCAACGTTGCCGAATGTACTCGGCCTCGTCCGACGAGCTTGCGAGTTATCAGACAACTCTATGCAATATTGACAACATTGCGTATCAATCTGACAAGAACATAACCTAAATTTTAATATACACAGTGAAATATGCCAAATTTCCATGGCCAGCCGACGGCTCAACTTTCGTGAACGGACTATACATTTTATTCCAGTCAGTAATGAATTCTTATGTGTGAACTCTTCGTATCATACGTAATTCAGGATCTGGTTTGTGTTCTCATTATCTGTATATTCTTATTCTGTTTTCGAATTGGTAATAATGAAAAGAGGAAAAATAGCATGGATTGATTGAAACGGCATAGGGGTATGCTATTCATAGATAATATACAGGGTGTCTACTATGAAAGTGGTCAAACTTCAAGGAGCGATTATACGAATGATTTGCAAAAAAATGTTATATAACACATGGTAAAATAATGATGGTTATTCTTCAATTTAACCTTTCTTCATTTCACGAAATATAACCTACAAATAATGAATATTTTAATTATTAATTACAACTAATTTCAAAAAATGATGCATGTATCTGTATCTTTTAAAGTGAATTAGTTTCGTCATCAGCATCCAAGGGCGTAGCCAGGAATTAATTTCGGGGGGGGTTTTGACATTTTGGCAATTGACCTTGTAGGTGACGGTAATTGTGAGGGTCGCTTTCTGTAGCAAGTATTAAATGGAAAAAATAGCTCTGAAACATTTCGGGGGGGTTTGAACCCCAAAACCCCCCCTGGCTACGCCCTTGTCAGCATCTCTAAGAAATTTTGATATCATCCCTCGATAACACTTTAGATTTCTTTCCACAGTATCCGACGCTTTTGTTCTTAATAAGCGGGACCAATTTTGAAAAATTCCTTATATCAATATTTTCCTTGACATTCAATTACCGTTTTTTTTTAACATTTAGCTCCATAACGTGGAAGGTTTCAACATTTTTATTCTTCCTCGAAATAGCATGCGAGCACATTTTCAGAAACCTTTTTCACGTTGTTCTTGTTGCACCATTCTCGAAATTGGTTATATGTTTTCTCATATATTGAGAGCTTTGATTTGGCTGGTAACATATTAGATACAATTGTATTTGCTTCTTCAGCCATATCTGCGGGGGTATCACCACTACTATCATGTTCAACGTCCATCTCCTTCAAAATAATTCGAGATTGAAGCAACTACGAGCAAATACCGTCAAAGATTCAAACAGTTTCAACAAAATTTTTTCTATAGTTACGATCACTGGATTCATTTAAATATTGTACTGGAAGCATTATCTTCAATAATTATACGTATTTCAGACGATGTAAATTCACATTCACAGTTGTACAAAAAATGTTGTTTGTATTCGTGCGTGTAAAATTCGTGTTTTCATGGCACATTCGAGTGACATTTTGGCCTCGACCTGAGGTCTCAGCCAAAATTGACACTCTCATGTGCCATAAAAAACACTCATTTTACGCACTTAATACAAAAATAACTATTTTAGTTTCGAATAGAGTACTTGCACATAACGATGTCAATTTGGCGATTGAATTCACAACAGACGCTCTAAATAAGATACAAAGAAATTGCCAAAAAAGTACCACATGACCCATTTTATCTATTGAAGAAATTTGGACGGTTAATGACCCGTTTCACGATAAAGTATAACAGGCCAATTTTTCTAACAATTATCCATCATCGAAAGTGCTATTATGGTAATTATATTGAATATATCTCTATAAATACATAGTTCAAAATTATACAGTTATAATATTCGGTTATAGCTGAAAACTTTTGTGGGCTACTTTATTTCACTTTCCATATGTCAACGTTATATATTTACATATTTTCTGCACTGATTGTGCAAAGTTTTTTCATATTCGGAACTGTATGTGAGTATCTATTGTTGATCAGTGTATCTATCATTCAGTTTAGATACACCCACCCGCAAAATAATCGATCCACTCAATAAATCGATGGAGTTTGTTAATTCATAAATTTGTTATTTTGAGTACGATTTGATTAATTTTTTTTCAATCGTAGGTATGTTCATCCTAAATCAATCATCATCAGTTTTGAATTGAAGAAAACTTGGCGTATGTCATCCTTTTCAAAGTGAAAGAAAATGTATTTTTTTACTTTACCTTTAAAACCACTTTTGACGTTTCTAAGTTGTTTCACCATGTGATTTCTTATTTTATCATTAAGACACATCTTCTCTCAACAATTTGATTCTTCATTCGTTAAAATAGCTGAATTTTCGAATAAGATACAGGTTTTACCATAAAACATTTTATTACACAATTTCGCTACGACAGAAAGAGTACTTTCAAAAATTACTTAAATACTTTAAATCCGAACGTTTTGAAAATATACTTCACTTCTACGTTGAAAATTTGTGCGTTGAAACTATCTGCGCGAAAATTTGAAGTGTACGTCTCAGATCAGTTTTTAGTGGTATTTTCGAATTTTAAAACAGATTTTCAAAATTCCGATGTACAGGGTGTTGTTTCGAGGATTCAAACGATTCATAATTTTCGTTAACCCGGACCTGGATTTTCAAGTATACGGCTATAAAAAGGAAAAGCAATGTTGAAATGAATTACAAAGTAATGTTTAAATAATTATGGATTCAATATTTGTTCATAATTCATTGTTAAAGTCACTTCAAACCACTTTCGGGTATCCAAGTTCCTAGAAACTTCACTTTTACCTTGAAAATTTGTACAATAAAACTTTCTGCGCGAAAATTTGGAGTATACGCCGCAGTTAAGTTTTAGTGGTGTTTTCGAATTTTAAAACAAATTTTCAAAATTCCGATGTACAGGGTGTTGTTTCGAGGATTCAAACGATTCATAATTTTTTGTTAACCCCGACCTGGATTTTCGAGGCGGTTATTGCATGATATGTTTGGGCTCTCAATTAGGAACATATTTGCCAAATATGAAGAAAATATACCGGGTGGTTCGTCTGGTACGGCCTCAGGAAGAAACGGGCAAAACACCCTGTATCTCGGCTACGAAGACAGTGAGACCCAATAAATGGGGTATCTCTAGAACCGTCTTGGTGCCACCTATGCACCTGTGAAGTATTTCCCTTTCCCAATGAAACACCTGTATAACGATGGATTTTTCTATGATTGTACTAACTTCACTTCCACAAATTTCTGCGTACTCCTTTGTTTTTCTGTATGGGCATAGTATATTTTACTGCAGAATATTATTCCGATCAAATCGACTACTCGAAATTGTAAGGAGAAGTTCATAATTAAAAAAAATGAATTCTATGGTTCTGATGTATTCTTATGTATTTCAGCCAGTGCAAAAGAGTGCTATACATGTGCAGCTCAAACTTTCCGAAGTGAATGCAGAAGAGGGGGCACAGACCCAAAGAAAATGACTTGCAAAGATGATCAAATATGCGTATGGTCCTACGTGAGTACAGACATAATGAACCTTTACCAAAGAGGATGTGCTTCGGATGATTATTGTAGCAAGCTTGAAAAGCAATACGAAGATTCGGTGGCAGAATGTAATACATGTGACGACGACCTATGCAATGATGCTGGAATGAGTGTCTCTTTTTAATGAAAGATTCAGAATAAATATCTGCATTTGTTTTGTTTGAAGCATTTCACCGAAATAAATATTTTTCATTTGAAATGTTTTTCGTAATGAATTTTATATTTTCCACCCTAAATTCCTAAAATGGATTGCCTACAAAATGAGCATGAAGATTCATTAAATTATGATTTTTTATACAGTTCCATATCATTGAAACTGTTAGCGTTAAGAAGAAAAAAATCGATGTAATGTTTGTTTATAAGTTGCTCAATAACTTTATTGATTGTGAATATTTATTGTCTCGAATAAAACTGAATGCCAATAATGTATTTTCAAGGCATTAGAGATCTATTCATCTTAGATTCATCCCTACTAATTACAGTCTCAATAATGCCATACATCGAGCTATAAGAGAGGCAAATTCGATAGAGGTTGACTTGTTCCAAATTTCTATTTTTAGTCTTAAGAGGTATTTCGACTCACTTTGAATGTTGATTTTATTTGCTTAATTTCTTTGTTTGTGTAGGTTAAGAATTTTTTGTTATTTTCTTGTTTTATATAAAATGTAAATTGGCTCTGTCGTTTGTCTTAAACAAATAAATAAATAAATGAAATAAATAAAACAAGCACGCAAAAAATCAAACTCGGAAAGTTTTGCCTTTAGCGAGATGCGTATCTACGCTACGACCACAAAATAGACAAAATCTGATACCCACTTCTCGATCTCTTTTTCTGAGAAACTAACAAGACTGTTATTCATTTTGGCTACCTTCTTTTGTTTTCGAGTTATAAGCGAAAATTGGAAAAGTGGCGATAACGAAAATAATTCACATCTCCGCTAATACTCATGATAGAGCTCTGAAATTGAAACATTAGAGAGGCAATTTTTTACGTAGAATCCAGTGGCGTGCTCGTTTTTTTGTGTCATTTCTAATTACGAAGCTATGACCCAAAGTTATGTTTTTTTGAATGGGTTGCTAGAATTTTGTGTCATTTTCTGAAAGCTTAATTTTTTCTGTTTTCATAAATATATAACATTGTATGGTTTGTATCAATATGAGTATAGAAAATGTTCAAAAACCTTTTTCATCTGAGTCTCAAAATTTTCTATGGTTTCAACTGTTGATGAGCACAAAATAATTTAGTATCGTATAATTACCACAATCTCTTTCCAGTAGTCATTTCATTTCTATGCTCTTCACTTATTTCTCCGAAATCGAAGAATAATGGGCTGCTCTGAAACTTGATCCTCATTCCATTGTTTTCAGGACACCCTGTATATGATTTATTTTAAAATCTGGTAGACTGAATTTTTTCACTACAACAGAAAGTTTTAAAGGGAAATTTTCCAATGTGCTTTCACCAGGATCAGGATGTTTTAATAAGGAAAAGTTATCATTCGAATTGAAAGGTGAAAATGTTTCACCAAAATTCGTTAAATCTAGACCATTGCCTTATGGTCTTTAAGAAAGAAATTAATAGACTCTTAAAATAAGGAATATTAAAACAGGTTAATTATTCGAGATGGGTTTTACCTATAGTACCTGAACTGAAAAAAAGGAATCAGTGCGAATTTGAGGTGAATATAATATAACCATCAATCCTCAACTCGAAAATGATCAATTTCCACTACTGATGATTGAAGATATTCTTTCAGAATATGGGGGGTTTGTCATTTTTTCCAAAATTGACTTATCACATGCATACAATCAGAAAGAATTAGACGAACAATCGCAAGTCGTCGGTTGAATGCAGAACTATACCAAGTCCGAAATTCATACTTTTCAGGAGACACGTTTTTTTGAATAGGTCAAAAGATGATTGAAAATATATAAAAATTCTTTCATTTTGAACTTCAACTTGAAGATCCTGATTGTTTTGTGATGGTCAAAATTTGCCCAAAAAGAAATTTCCGAGAAATTGGGACAAAATATAGCCTTGTACGGTAGTTCTACATATCAGAACTATTTTATGTCCACTTTCAAATGGACTATGTCCTTATGGTATGGGTCAGAACTATGCTATGTCTACTTTCAACTAAACTATGTCCTTATGTCAGGGTCAGAACTATACTATGTCCACTTTCTCGCTAGATTGAACTATCACGTGAGTTTATATGAAATTGAAAAAGTGGGGTAAAGATATAAGATTGACTTGCAATACTTCTGCATCAGATGGAGTGTAGTATTAAGCATCTCTTTCGGCCATAAACCGATTTTCTGGAAAAATGGACTTGGGATAGTTCTGCATTCAACTGACGAAGTATTAGTAACAATAAGTGCACATAAAGGTCTTTGTCGTTATAAAAGATTACCTTTCGGAGTAGCTTGTGCAAAACTCCAATATAATTAATGAGTTCTTCTTAGCGCTGTACCGGGTTTAAAAGTTTTTATTAATGATTTGCTTTTATTTTGAATATTATGGAAAGCTCTGGATTGAAAGTTTCCATAGAAAAATGTTCATTCAATGAAAAAGAGGTTCAGTATTTTGGTTATATTATAAATAGCGAGGTATTCATGCGAGTGAAGAGAAAATTCTTGCTATAAAGCAAGCACCTGTATCCAAATCAGTAACAGGGTTAAAATCAATATAAGGCGTTATCAGTTAGCAATTCGTTTCAAATTTGGCAACAATTTTGAGTCCGTTGCATGATCCTTTGAAAAGGAATAAAAAATTTATTTGTTCTATGAATTGTGATAGGGGTTTTGTTATGATGAAAGAGATTTTAGTATCGAATAGAGTACTTGCACATTACGATGTGAATTTAGCGCCTACAAAGGAGATACAAAGAACTTGCCAAAAAAGTACCACATGACCCATTTTCTCTATCGAAAAAATTTGGACGGTTAATGACCTGTTTCACGATAGGGTATAACAGGCCAATTTTTCTAACAATTATCCATCATTGAAAGTGCTATTATGGTAATTACATATATTGAATATCACTATAAATACATAGTACAAAATTATATAGTTATAATATTCAGTTAAAGCTGAAAAGTTTTGTTGGTCGCTTCATTTCACTTTCGATATGTCATCGTTGTATAAATACATATTTTCTGCACTGATTGTGCAAAGTTTCATCATACATATTATGTGAGTATCTATCATTTAGTGCAAAAAATACACTCACCCGCAAATAATCGATCCACCCAATAATTCGATGACGTTTGTTTTTTCAATGTATATGTGTTATTTTGAGTCCGATTTGATTGATTTTTTTCCAATCGTAGGTATGTTCATACTTAATCAATCATCATCAGTTTTGAATTTAAGAAAACTTGGTGTACGTCATCGTTACAAAGTGGAGGAATTATTATTTTGTCATCAAGGCACGTCTTCTCTCAAAAATTTCATTCTTCAATCAGGGGAAAAAGAGCTAACCAAATATGGAAAAATATACAGGGTGTTCCATTTGAAAAATTGAAGTTGCCATCAACATGTTGGTCACCCTGTATATATTTCAGTTTCTGAACTCATAACAAAACACGTCCGTTGATTTCGTGAAACTTTTATATGAAACGTTTTTTTGTATCTCCTTCAGTAACGAAGTTAAAGGGGGGGTCAAATTATAGTGAAAAACCCGGTACAGGTCATGAGAAAATTAAAAATCAAAATGCCTGGTTCTTTCTCAACATTTCAACATAGAACCTACCTAAGGTTGAAATAAAAAATTTGAGAAAACCACTGAGCAGGTGCTCTTGAGATCTCGTACATTCACATTTTCAAACTCAAAATCGTTTCAATGTAGATGTTTTCCATAGCAAAATCAGATGTTTTTCTTGAAAAAAACGAAAGATTTTTCTATGGTTGTACTCAAGCAGAGCTGTGCCGAAGTCTTGTGCTTAGTGCTCGTGAAAGCACTCGAAGCACTTTTGTGCTCGTAAGCACTGTGCTCGCGAGCACTAGATTGAACCAGTGTTTAGTGCTTGGTGCTTCGTTAGTTTTTTGAAAGGGCTTAGTGCTTAGTAATTCGAAAAAGTGCTCCTTAGCACCGCAGTGCTCCCAAGCACTTTCAGAAATTACCAAGCACTAAGCTTTATGGAATCGTCGGAACGTGAAAATGACGGACTTTCGCCTGATTGGAATAGACAAAGAACTAAAATATAATTTTTTTTCGGTCCACCTCTATGGATATCTAAGTTGTTGAATTTTTTCTTTATTATAACTCTGCTCTTAAAAAATGATATCGATGTATGTTATGGACTGGAACAAGTCGTTATATTCTCATTATTATGACTCGGAGAACAAATTGTAATGTTGTATGGCGAAATTTTTTTGGGAAATAAATATGGAACAAAATTTTTTTTTGATATACTTTTCAAGTTTTTTAGTCATTCTTTCAAGTTTTTTATTGGCGAATATTCAAGTTACAGTCTATATTCACTCAATGAATGATATAAAGAGCTTAGAAAACGTTTTTTCCTAGCAGACAGCATTTTTTTCTTGCTTCGCCACAAAAAAATTCCATCCAGTTTGTTGCCAAGACGTCATTGTCTTTCTATAACTTTTGGAATTTTATTTTCTGTTTCGAGACCACAGCCTTTCTTCCAATTGTTTTTATATGACGTCATGGTAATTTTATATTTGTCTGTGAACGACAATGTTAGATTTGCAGGCCGAGAAAAAACTATTGTCAATTTCAGTTATGCCCAGTTCAAAACACGATATCATTCGAAAGAAAAAATCAAGACATCAAAATCAAAATTTCAAACTAAAAGATATTTGGATGGAAAATACAAAGGTTCATTCAGAAAAGTGCTTAGTGCTCAGTGCTCGTGTAAACGAATTACTTTCCAAAATTGCTTGGTAATCGCGAGTATTCCTTAAAAAATAAGGGCTTAGTGCTCGAGATTCCGGAGCACTTTTCAATAAGGCTCAGTGCTTTGTGCTTGAAGCAATTTTCTTCAGTGCTCGGCACAGCTCTGTACTCAAGTCACTTCACAGATTTTTGCGTACTCCTTTGTATTCTTGTATGGGCATTGAACATTTTACTGCAGAATATCAGTTCGATCAAATCGACTACTCGGAATTATTAGGAGAAGTTCATAATTTTAAAAAATCGAATTTAATGGTTCTGATGTATTCCTATGTATTTCAGCCAGTGCAACAGAGTGCTTTTCATGTGAATCTGAAAGTTTCGAAAGTGAATGCAGAGATGGGGGTTCAGGTTTGGAGAAAATAACTTGTAAAGGTAATCAAATATGCGTATGGTTCTACGCGAATACACCCAGAAGAGACATTTACACCAGAGGGTGTGGTTCGGAAAATTATTGCACCCAGCAAGAAGATAGATACAAACATTCATTGGAAGAATGTCACACATGTGCCGGCGACCTATGCAATACAGCTGAAATGATCATCGCCCCTTAACGAAATATTCAGAATAAATATCTGCATTTTTCTGTTTGTAGCATTTCATGGAAATAAATATTTTGCATTTGAGATGTTTTTCGTAATAGAGCAAGAGCCCGTGAACCCCAGACCTTCGTTATTTTATAAAAGCTGAAAACTTGTCTTCGCATGCTCCCAACACAGGTAAGAACGATGGACCATTATGAAGTTCGGGTTACCCTGGCTTTGGCAGGTAAACGGTATTAAAGGGGTGTAAAATACTGATCTAGTTTCGTCATTTTATAAAGTGTGATTTTTTGATATTCCCTTCAGGAAATCATTAAAATTCACGTCATTAATTGCCAGACACTTATTATAGTGGCAACCCCTTGCCAGACACCGTTAATGTTCATTAAATTATATGTAATTCTACTTACGTTATAGTATAAAAGCTGATTTTATATATCATACTTGGGTAATAATTAGATAATGTTTTCTCATTAGACAGACATTTTTGATAGTGCCAACGCTTTGACAGACAAGCTTGTAGTTTAGCTGCAGGTGCGAGCGCGAGACAGTATATATGAGTGAGTGCGAGTAAGACGGCATGATTATAATGACTTATGCAAATACATTTTCTGATAAATATTTATATAACTAATCATTTAAGTGAATCTCAAAAACATCTGAAGAAAAGACATTCAATGCTACAACTAAATTAGATTGTTAATAGAATAAATTAAAATTATTAACAATTTATTCAGTTGCAGCATCGAATGTCTTTTCTTCAGATGTTTTTGAGATTTACTTAAATGATTTTACACCCCTTGAGTACCGTTTACCTGCCAAAGCATGGGTAACCCGAACTTCATAATGGTCCATCGTTCTCACCTGTGTTGGGAGTCTGTGAGAAAACATTATCTAATTATTACCCAAGTATTATATATAAAAATCAGCTTTCAAACTATAACGTAAGTAGAATTACATATAATTTAATGAACATTAAGGGTGTCTGGCAAGGGTTGCCACTATAGTAAGTGTCTGGCAATTAATGACGTGAATTTCAAAGATATTCTGAAGGTAATATCAAAAAATCACACTTTATAATTTGACGAAATTAGATCAGTATTTTACACCCCTTTAATACCTTTTACCAGCCAAAGCCAGGGTAACCCGAACTTCATAATGGTCTATCGTTCTTACCTGTGTTGGGAGCATGCGTAGACAAGTTTTCAGCTTTTATAAAATAACGAAGGTCTGGGGTTCACGGGCTCTTAGACTATAACGTACCTAATGAGATTTGAGTTTATTGAATTTCCGAAGAATAATGTCTAACTTGATGGTTACGTCTTGTTTTCTTTTGACGTCACTTCTTTGTTCACCAATATCACCCATGCCCTCACTGTACAGATTATTAAGAAGAATTGGCAGACAATCTCAGCCTATACTGGTTTGGATAAAAGAACTTTCCTTATGTTAGTAGACTTTCTGTTCAAAACTAGTAATTTTGTGTTCGATTGAGAAACGTACCAACAAATTGAGGAAACAACTACTACGGGCGACATTGTTAGTCCCATTTTTGCGACTTTTATGATGAATTACTTGTTGAAGATAATTAAGTCCTAGCTACTTTTTCCTGCGACCTTTGGTAAGTTTTATGTGGACGATTGACTCATGGCTTTAACAAGTGAGAAATCAAACAGTCACAATTTTCAATCGCTACCCTAACAGTATACAGTTCACGTTTGACGTTGCAGTGGAGCGTTTTTTACCCTTTTTGGACGTCTGCTCACACCGTACAGAAGAACAAAAACTTATAACTTATGGGTAGGTATACTAAACCCACCAGCACCGGTGAGTGCTTTTTAGCGGTGTGCCAGGTGTGAAAGTTCTTATTAATGATTTACTTTTGTTTTTAATATACAGGGTGTTTCCTAAACATGCGGCAAAAATTCAGGGAATTGTTCCTTGGACTATTCTAAGAATATTTTGTCCTATGATGATTTTTGAAAAACCTCTTTGTTTCGAAGATACAGGGGAAACAAAATTTTAGATAATAACATTTTATTATGAAAAATTACATGAAAATTTAACTTAACCTACAAAAAACTGTTGAAAATGACCACCTCTAGCCAGTGTATAGCGATTCATAATAGTCAAAGATAAAATTTTAATTGCTAATACATCACAAAACGAATTCAAATGAAAACCGTGTTTAATCTGTATTCCTTTACCCTCTGAACTTATCAATTTTAAGTGAAAAAACTGGCCGTTTTTAGTAATTGGAATGTTGTTAAACAAATTTGAAAATAAATTGTATCTACTTAGTAAATACAGTGCGGTACGCATTTTTATTTGAACTATTATTAATTTTAAAAATATGAAAAATGTTGTTCGCCCTGTATCTTCGAAACAAAGAGGTTTTTCAAAATCATCAAAGGACAAAACATGCTTAAAATAGTCCAAGGAACAACCCCCTGAATTTTTGCCGCATGTTTAGGAAACACCCTGTATAATGTATATCATAAAGAGCGAAGGTATTGATGCGAGTGAAGAAAAAATTCTGGCTGAAAACCAAGGACCTGTACCCAAATGGATAACAGGCTTAAAACCAATATTACGTGTTATCAGTTAGAAATTTGTTCAAAATTTGGCAAAAATTTTGAGTCCATTGCATGATCTTTCTCAAAAGAATACGAAATTTGTTTGGTCTATAAATTGTGATAGGGGTTTTTGTATGATGAAAGAGCTTTTAGTGTCGAATAGAGTACTTGCACATTACGATGTGAATTTAGCAATTAAATTACCAACAGACGCCTGTAAATAAGATTGAAAGACCATGCCAAAAAAGAACCACATGTCCCATTTTCTCTATCAAAAAAATTTAGACGGTTAATGACTTGTTTCAATAATTTTTCTTCTGAGAAAATTAATTTGTTCCATAATTTTGACGAGCACCGCATTTATCCATTCAACATTTTTTTATGTTTTCTTCTGATATAATGTTGATTACAATGGCCTTCGACATAACCTTTGGGTTTCAAGAGATAAACTATCTTTTCCCAGAGCATGATAGGGTATAACATGCCACTTTTTCAAACAATTATCCATTATTTAAAGTGCCATTATGGTAATTACATATTGAATATCACTATAAATACATTGAACAAAATTATATAGTTATTCAGTTATAGCTGAAAAGTTTTGTGGAGCACTTCATTTCACTTTCGATATGTCATCGTTATATATTTGCATTTTTTCCGCACTGATTCTGCAAAGTTTCATCACGGTGAATTGTTTGGAATGCCAGTATTGCAGCAGTAAAGAACGAGACTCCCCCTGTCGTTTGGGCACTGAAACTAATACTAAAACTTGCGATCCCAAGGAGGGTGACGATGCCTGCTACGAGGAATACATACTTGGCAGAAGGCAGGGAGATACCCCACTATACAGAAGGGGATGTGCTTCAAATGACTGGTGTGAAATACAGAAAGATAATCATGGTATTGATTTAAGGGATTGTAAGACATGCCAAGACGATAAATGTAACAAGGACATATTCGGAAGTGAATGTGAGTATTGCAAGAGTTGAAGGTACTTAAGTACCCTGCCCAACAATTGATAGGGATTACTTACTTGTTCTAAATTTATTTCTGAAATATTCGCTCCAAGATTATAAATTTAGTCAGATATCAGAGTATTTTCAGTTGATAATAGAGTTCACTTGAGAAAAGAATGAAAAAATGGAAAGTTGGAGAGAAAAAAAGACTTTATTAGGAACACTCAAAATTCTGTGTTTGAATAACATAAAAATTTTATGATGAAACAACAAGAAGGCTGAAGTTTCGGTTAAGCTAGTACCTAGTTGGTCCCCCACGAGCTCGTCCCAAGCATTCTACCCTACGAGGCATACTTTTGATCAAACGATTCATAAAATTTTGGTGCAAATTCGTCCAAATATCCCGTAAAGCGTTAGAAAGGTTCTCCAAGTTATTGATCGGTTGTTCTAAGGTTGACAATTGTCTAGACATCTCAGACCAGACATGTTCGATGCAATTCATGTCTGGAGAGCGAGCTGGCCAGTCCATCCTATCAATAGCATGAGTTTCTAGCGCTTCATTAACCAGACAACTACGGTGTGGACGTCAATTAAAATGAAATTCTCGCCCACGGGAGCCGCAAACGGAACAATTATGGGTTCAATAATCATATCGTTATATCTCTGGCTGGTCTATGGTGGTGTTCTGCAGAACAACCAACTCTCTGCGTTAGTTCAAACAAATGCCTCCTCATACACATATAGAACCTTTTTTCCCAAGCTAGAATACGTCCATCAGAGTTGACCAAACTAAATCTAGACTCATCCGTAAATAAACATCGGCTCCCATCTTCAAGTGTCCAATTGCGGTGCTCCTCAGCCCATTACTGTCGATAAACTCGGTGTTCCCTATTCAAACGGGGATGTTGTACCTTCCTACGTGCTCTCAAACCACGAACATGTAGTCGTCGTCTTACAGTCTGGTTCGAAATTAGAACTCCTGTTGCAACTCTCAATGATCTATTGAGCCGCGACGCCGGGTAAGTAGGATTTCTCCTAGCATTGAGGATCAAGGCACGATCTTGGGCAGCTGTTGTTCTGCGCTGCCGACCTCCCCAATGAACATAAGCTACTGAGTCGTTTGGATGAACCTATTCCAAGCCCGACTCACGACACTTTGCGAAACATTCAACCGCCGAGACACTTCTCGCTGGGACAAACCTTCCTGTATCCACCGTATGATTTGGTTCAGTTGCACAGGAACCAAACGTCTTCTCGGCATGACTGATAAGCTGACATTGTTCTCATTTCTTCAATTATTGTCACCTTATGTGTTTGAACGAGAGAAAAAAACAGATTTAATAACAAATAGTTACCACATTGCTTTTCAGTCCACCTGTAACAACCTACAGATAATAATCGATTTTGTGAACAAGAGCCTATAAAGTGAGAAAGACTTCGATATAATCAACTCAAAACATCTTACTTTTTCGAGAGAGAAGTTCATAAGTGATCCCTAGCAATTGTTGATCAGTGTATCTATCATCCAGTGTAGATACACTCACCCACAAAATGATCGATCCTCTCAATAAATCGATGAAGTTTGTTAATTCATAAATGTGTTAGTTTGAGTCCGATTTATCTGTATTTATTTAATTGTATAGTCCGTTCACGAAAGGTTGAGCCGTCGGTTGGCCATGATAATTTGACAAATTCCACTGTGTATATTAAAATTTTAGGTTATGATGTTTATTTTCTTGTCAGATCGATACGCAATGTTGTCAATATTGCATAGAGTTGTCTGATAACTCGCAAGCTCGTCGGACGAGGCCGGATACATTCGGCAACATTGAATTCATTTTACGTTATGGCAGCAAATACTGCCAATTTCAGATAAATAAAGAAACGCCTACTATGTGCTCAACCTTTCGTGAACGGAGTATAGGTATGTTCAACCTAAATCAATCATCATCAGTTCGAAGAAAACTTGGTGTTCCTACGTCAATTTTACAGAATGAAATAATAGTTATTTTTGTATTAAGTGCGTAAAATGAGTGTTTTTTTCATGTCATATGGGAGTGTTAATTTTTTTGTCGAGACCACAGGTCGAGGCCAAAAATTCACTCAAATGTGCCATGAAAACACGAATTTTATACGCACGAAATACAAACAACATTTTTCGTACAACTGTGATTGTGATTTTGCATTGTCTGAAATATAATATGATTGAGGCAATGCTTCCAATGTAATATTTCTATGCTTACAGTCTTCACTTTTTTTCACCGTTAAAAAAAGACTTTTTTAACGGTGAAAAAAGTAATCATTCACGCATCCATAGAGATGAAGAAAAGTCAAGTGTTTTTGACAGTTGTACAAAATAATATATACTATTTTTCCCCAACCAAGTCAAAATTACAATAAAATTGGTTTTAGTCAAAAATCTTTAATAATTTGGTTATAATTTTTGACATTTTGGCAATTGATTTTGTAGGTGCCAGGAATTGAGAGGGGCGCTTTCTGTAGCAAGAATTTGTTTTTTTTAAGACTTCAATAATCCTTTTCCTACTTCGGAAACAATATTCAACATAGATATTCCTGGTTAAGTTAGGTTAACCTATTTTTCAGATATGCTTCAGAATTTAATTTTTATTCACTCAAACAAAAACTTAAAAAACACTATTTATTCCCAAACAATACTTACAGGATGAATCAATATGAAATTAGTGTGGATGTGTGCTTTCATTGAAACTAAATAGAGTTTTTTAATGTTTTACTCCAAAATAGTGCCAACAACATATGAATAGGTATTAAAAATGAAACAGTGAGAAACACAAACAATATTTTTTATGGTGAATTCCTTCAGTTAAAGTCTATCCGTGTTTGTGGTTGAACCCCCAAACCCCCCCTGGCTACGCCCTTGCACTGGAGCTATAAGAACGTGGCCAACTGGAGCACTTTGAGGCATCTTAGATCTCACCTCAGTCCTCTACATCCAGTGATCAATAGGGTAGCTTATGTGGCCATCCTTAGAATATTTGGAGGAGATACAGCTCATGGGAAAATTAGAAGTCAAAATGCCTGGTACATCTCATCATCGAACCAACCTAAGGTTGAAATAAAAATATTGAATGAAATGTTTACAGGAATTTGGACCAATTTGAAATCAAATATTTGAGAAAACTCCTGGGCAGGTGCTCTTGGGAGCTCCTACATTCACATTTTCAAACTCAAAATTGTTTCAATGTAAATGTTTCCATGGCAAAATCAGATTTTTGTTTTTATATACGTAACGATAGACTTTTCTATAGTTATACTAACGTAGGGTGACCAGACGTCCGTCATTGCGACGGACAGTCCGTCAATCGTACGAGGAGTCCGTCATTGATAAGCGTCCGTCAAAGTGTCCGTCAAAAATCAAAATCTTGAATTTAACTGTTAAAATCAGAGGAAATTCCCTTTTCCGTCGATCTCAAAATGAAAGGTGATATGTGTACGAAATTGATCAATTATGACTCAATTAATTGATAATAATTAATGCTTAATTTCTGCTATTTTAATGTTCAATCCTCTGGGCAACCGTACACAAAGTATTCAGAAGCACTACTTATTTACAAACTATTCAGAAGCACTACTTATTCCAAACAAGAATTTATACACAATTCATGTTGAGATCGTCGAAAACCTCTTGTAATCTTTGGTGGACATAAAAAAGGTCATCAATACCAACGAATCCTTTTTTTTGGTTGTCCGTCATTGAACAATGATTGATCTGGTCAGCCTATACTAACGCCACTTCTATAGATTTTTGCGTACACCTTTGTATCGGCATTGGACATTTTACTGCAGAATATCATTTCGATCAAATCGACTGAATTATTAGGAGAAGTTCATAATTTAGAAAAAAATCGAAATTTATGGTTCTGATGTATTCTTATGCATTTCAGCAAATGAGAACGTGTGCAGGTCATGTTATACTGAAGATTTCGAAGATGAATGCAGAACGGGCGGTATAGATTTGAAGAAAATGACTTGCAAAGCAAATGAAAAGTGCGTAATGTCCTACGTGAGTACAACCAACAACAATATGTGGAATAGAGCTTGTGCTTCGACTGATTATTGTTCGGAGCTGAAAAATAGATACAAATTATTGGTGCAAGAATGTACACAATGTGAATACGATCTATGCAATAATGTTGAATTGAGTATCGCCGTTTAATGAAGGATTCAGAATAATATCTGCATTTGTTTTGTTTGAAGAATTTCATCGAAATAAAAATTTTGCATTTGAGATGTTTTTAGTGAAAATAATATTTTTTTGCACCTTGAATACTAGAAAGCACGGCTCAAGGCCGACCGTGAACACGATAGCTCCCAGAAGGAACAACTCTAAACCTCGAAACTCTCAAGGTAGGTTCAAGATTTGAAAACGAAAGATGAAATCATGAATGAATAGAATAAAAGCAATAATTCTCAGGGTATTCAATATTTGATCTATCTTTTTTCCAATATGAACACTCGACTCCACATCGCATTATAAAACAAAACAAGCACGAAAAAAATCAAACTCGGAAAAAGTTTTGCCTTTAGCGAGATGCGTATCCACAACCCCCAATATGGAAGGTGTTCATGCTACCCATAAGGCCACGAAGCCTATCTATGTATTAAGCCGGGTTTAGACGAAGCGCACCCACTCGGGAGTCAAACCTCGTCACCTTTTCGCGCACCAAAACTCATCCTCACACCAGTGTTTACATGACGCGCTGGATTCGCCTGGAAGGGCGAGCCAGGATGAGAAGGCGAGGCAGTAAACAGCCTCGTATAGAGTCCGAGACTTGACCAGCTCCAGAAGCTTGTTCAAACGACACAGCGAGGCTTCTTTGATGCGCGACTGAAAACCGACCGGCAATGGCTCAACCCGAGGACGAGGGGCCTCATGGCGAGGAGCATGTTTACACTGTGCGACTGTGCGAGGGAGCGGATGCGAGGCTGGTGCGCGAGTAGGTGCGCTTCGTCTAAACCCGGCTTTATAGTGATTTTATCCCTCCTCTAATACATTCTGAAATCATTAGCGTTGTTTCAAACAGGATAATGAACTTCAAAAGTCCATTAAAGGAAATCTAGAATCATAAAGATTTTCGAATTCGATTTAGGATCATTCGGAAATATCATCTTCAAGAAAATGTTGCGCAATTTTTGAATTATCATCACCTAATATTGCATCATTCATACACAACACGTGAGGTAGCATCCACATTATAACACACAGTAAATAGTCTGTTGAATTTCCGAAGAATGTTGTGTTACTTGACTGCTAGGTCTTGTTTTCTTTGGACGTCACTTCTCTGTTCACCAAGATCACACATGCCCTCACCGTACAAATCCGTACAACTGACAGACGATCTCAGCCTATATAGGCTAAGCAATAAAGGTTTTTTACGTGACAAAAATACTACCTGAAATCTGACTGTGCAGTCATGCAATAGGTAGTTTCTACATGTTTTTCATGATAAATTCCACTCCTCAATCATCTTAGGTTTTTTTTGAGAAGCTAAAAATAGCCAAAAAAATTTAAAATATTGCTTTTTCGCTTATAAAACGTGAAGTGTTGATCTGATCGAAAAGCTGTTTAGGCACTTTTTGAGAATTCAAAAACAAAAAAAATGAGAGGTGACACGTCTCAAGCGGATAATTAGTTTCCGAGAAAAGTCCAAAAACTGAAAAAAAACATCAATTTTTCGAAAATTCATAACTTGGTCAATTTCTGAGATGAAGCGTAGTTGCTCTGAATTTAAGTAGTTATTAACATATACTTTATTGGTGCACAATTACAAAGCTGTCGGATAAATAGTTTTTGCACAATCGCAGTTTTCCGAATTCGACGTACTTTTTTCAAGAAGGTCGTGATACTCGGCTGCTTGTCGGATTTGAATTTTACAAAACGCATTTTAAAGAAGGAATAAAATTCTTCAAATCGTTTATTTGCTCGATACCGACCGATAATGTTTAGTGGGTGAAAAACGGCATCAAACAGGAGCAAAAGGCTCGAATGCATCAAACTATCAAAGTATTTTATGTTATGTTTTGATATAATAATGGTTACAATTGCTATGGATATAACCATTGGGTTCAAAGTGATAAACTATCTTTCCCCAGTGCATGATAGGGTATAACAGGCCAAATTTTCTAACAATTATCCATCATTAAAAGTGCTATTATGGTAATTATATTAAATGTCACTGTAAATAGTACAAAATTAAATAGTTAAAATATTCAGTGATAGCTGAAAAGTTTTGTGGGCCAATTCATTTCACTTTCGATATGTCAACGTGTTATATTTGCATTTTTTTTTGCACTGATTCTGCAAAGTTTCATCACGGTGAATTGTTTGGAATGTCGGTATTGCAGCAGTACCGATCGGAACTCCCCCTGTCGTTTGGGCACTGAAACTAAAACTAAAACTTGCGATCCAGGTGAGGGCGACGATTCTTGTTACGAGGAATATATATTGGGACAAAAGAAAACAGACGTCCCACTTTACAGAAGAGGATGTGCTTCAAAAAAACTGGTGTGATATACAGAAAGGTAATCATGGTATTGCTTTAAAGGATTGTAAGACATGCCAAGAGGATAAATGTAACAAGGACATATTCGGAAGTGAATGTGAGTATTGCAAGAGTTGAGGGTACTTATCTATCATCCAGTGTAGATACACTCACCCGTAAAATGATCGATCCACTCGATAAATCGATGAAATTATTTCATAGGTATGTTCATCCTTAATCAATCATCATCAATTTTGAAAAAAATTCATTTTTTATTATGGGTACCATTAAAACCACCTGAGGCTTATTCCAGTTGTCCGTCACGTGATTCCTTATTTTATTATCAAGACACATCTTCTTCTAACAATTTATCTCCTCATTCATTACAATAGCTCAATTTTTGTGGAAGACAAAAGTTTTCAAAACAATTTTATTTCATAATTTCGCTACGGCAATAACAGTACTTTCACAAATTGAACTCTAAAACCGAACGTTTTGAAATATACTGAAAGTTTGAGAAAGACAAAAAACACTTGATAAGAATTGTTACCACCGTGTACCTTTACTACCGAGGAATTCCATGCCAATCGAGTATGACCTTGACGCTAACTACGAAGTGATCATAGGTGATCGCCAAGAAAGTGTGGAAGGTTTGTCTCGACTTCGTAAAAACCATCTCATCTGGTACACAGATGGTCCCTAAGGGAACGAGGAGCAGGCATAGGCATATACGGTCCCAAATACAGGGAATCGGTGCCTTTGGGAAAGCCAATAACAACGCTCCAAACTGAAATTCTGGCCATAGAAAGATGCGCCCAAGTCTGTCTGTCCAGACAGTATAAGGGAGCCAGAATTTGCATTGCCTCTGATAGTCAGATGGCACTGAGGCAGCTTATGGCCGTTGATTGTAGATCAAGGACCATTTGGAACTGCAAACAGTCCCTCAAAACACGGGCGGAGTACAACAAGCTAGTTTTAGCTTGGGTACCTGCCCACCAGAACATTGAGGGAAATGAGAGAGCTGATGCCCTTGCAAAAAGAGGAGCAAACACACCCTTCACCGGACCCGTGCCCTCCTGTTGGGTATCACCTACACTGATTAGGGCAGAGATCGGCCTTCTCACAGGGCCTTGTCCCGTGAGATATCACCTACACAAGATCGGTAAAGAAAACTCCGACATTTGTAGGTTATGTGAATCGGCCACTGAAACAACCGAGCACATACTATGCCAATGCACTGCGCTGGCGCAACCAGACTTATTCTACTAGGTGGCGCGTTATCAACGCCAGCCGACATAAGAGCGAAGTCTCCTAAGGAAGTAACCAGCTTTGCTAAGGAGGTTAGATTCCTGGGAAAACGTAGTTTTAGTATGGTAACGCACAAAAGACCTTATTGGTCGCAGTGCAGAAGGGTAATCAACGTGCCGATCGACCACCATCTAATCTAATCCAATCTAATCTACCACCGTGTACGGATAACAGCTGCAATTCGTCTTGACATGCCTTGATAAGGTATTGAATTAAAGAAGTATTCGGCAGAGGGTGATATCCAAAAATTGAATTGGCCTGCTCTAAGCCCAGATTTAAACTCAATTGAGCATGTTGGGACGCTCTTACGAGGAAAATTCGATCTCTGGAACACTTGAAAATTTGCAGCAGCTCAGTGACGCTTTGATTGAAGTATGAAATGCAATCGATCAGGCTATCATTCAAAACCTTATTGAAGGCATCCAAAACGAATTGCAGCTGTTGTCCGTGCACGGCGAGAAACACTTTTTATGGTTGTTATTGATAGTTTTCAGGTTATTTTCATTACGTTAGGATGTATCTAAGTTTTAATTTGAGTTTGTACTAGCACGTTGTCCGATTCCCAATTGCCAATGCCTTCTACTGCTGAAGTCTTCATCACTTCATCATTTAGTCGTCTTTCACTAATTGATTTTCTTATTCCACTAATACATGTCGTTCTTGGTCTTCCACTTCTTCTTTTTCCGGAGGTATCAATCTCATCACTTTCTTTGGTAATCTATTCTCCACCATTCTTTGCACATGTCCATACCATACCAGCTGTTTCCTATCTATACAGGGTGTTTCATTATAAGTGGACAAACATATATTTTCGTGTAGACGACCTTGGAAGAATCATTTTTGCCTTATACAATATGTACAATATATCCGGTTTTCGAAGCATAAGCTAGATACAGGTGTTAAACGTCATTTTGAGCAAGATTTTAAAGAGTGTGGTCAGTTATGTATAACATTAAAGTAACGGTTTTTGGTCAAATCTCAAATCTCTATTCAGAAAAGTGGACGAACTCCGAACTAAAATTACAAAATGGCGGATGACCTGCAATGTTCCAAGGGTAATCCCCTATACTTATTACAATCTAATTTGTTGCCCTTCTTGTGTATTGAAATGATATAAGCCATCTTCTATTCATCCCTTGATGCATTTCGTGAATATACACTTCGCAAAAAAATTAACGCACATTCTGAAAATCTCAATTTTAATGAAAGTGTTATTTTTTATGTTCTCTCGGATGGTTTTGAACCGAACAAGACACATTGAATGGAAGAAAAATTCAGGATTCCACCGAATCTTATGTAGAAGAAGAGAAATAAACAATTATCAAAATACTGGAATGCTGATAAGTGATTTATACTTAGTATTTTCACCCCTTGCGTTAATTACACCTCGGCAACAGAGCCGGACCGTGGGCGTGGCGAAGGAGGCATTTGCCACGGGCGCAAACGACCTAGGGGCGCAAAATGTGAAATAACAATTTTTTATCGTTTTCTATTCATTTGTTGATTGAGTTCCTGTTCATTACTTTTTAAAAAATAGGAAGGTTCAGTATATTTGTGCTTAAAAAACCCCTAGCTGGAAAGTTTTATTCCATTTGTTATGTTTTTTGGGGTGAATCGAATCTGAGGATTGCTAACAAAATTTCGTGACGGAACATAGAAACAAACCAAAATAGATGAAAAACCTCATTCTTGGTCAGTTTTTTGCTTATTTCTCGGATCAACTTTTCGTGAAAAACCTTTCCATACAAATGAAAGTACATAAAATTTCCTACAAATTGTTTACCACAGTTTGTTCTGCGACAACCTGTTTCTGGCTCAAATTAAATGAGGTGTTTTCTGTAACTCAATAAATGAAGAAAAAATTGAATTCTATGGTTCCAGTGATGCGATCCTCTAAAATTTTGCATGAGCATTCAGTATATCAGTCTCTATTCACAAAAAAAATTCACTCGAATCGGATATCTTGTTATAGAAATATAAAGATTCTTCTTTTAATATTCCAATTAAATTGAAATCTCAGACGAACGAACCAATCGAAATGAAATGTTTCGGCCAAATGCAAGATGCTCGTAATAAACCTTATGCAAATTGTGTGACCATAGTGTGAACAGAACCATAGAATATTCAATTGGAATCGTGGAGGTGACCTCCATGATTGAAATATTGAAAAAAAGTCATAGAAAATACCTCATTTTCAAACTATAATTTGAGCCAGAACAATTTGTCGCAGAACAAGCTGTGGTAGTACAATTTGTAGGAAATTTTATGTACTTTCATTCTGTATGGAAAAGTTTTTCACGAAAATTTGATAGTTTCCGAGTAATGAGCAATAAACTGATCAAGAATGAGATTTTTCTCCTTTTTTCTATGTTCCGTCACGAAATTTTGTTAGCAAACCGCGGATTCAGCATCCCAAAACATAAAAACTTAAAGAAATCAAAACCACCCCAAAACTTTCCAGCTGAAAGCACAATTCGACTGGATTAGATTATTGTGAATAAAAAAGTTCTTCAAATATAATCAATAAATCGTCAGTTGAATGTAGAAGAATAGAAGAATACCAAGTCCTTTTTTCCAGAAAATCGGTTTGTGGGCTGAAAAAATGCTTGCTACCACGATACACACACACCGGTATGCCGACGCGCATCGAGAGTGACGCCACTGCGGAGCATTTCCATTGCATTTGCCGGATAGAAGTGTTAGAACCATTGAACTCAATAAACAATAATTTATTGAGTTCAATGGTTAGAACTCGACAGAATTGATTGGAATTTGTGTCAGTTACTTGTCTAATATTCCCGCAATGACGTAGATGCTTGCGCCGGACGAGTTTAGACTCCGAATCTGGCATACCGGTGTTTGTGTATCGTGCTTGCTACTACACTTCATCTAATGCAGAAGTATTGCAAGTCCATCTTACACCCTTACCCCACTTTTTCAATTTAATATAAACTCACGTGATAGTTCAATCTAGCGATTTAGTGGACATAGCATAGTTCTGACCCATACCATAATGACATAGTTTAGTTGAAAGTGGCAATGCCATCTTGAAAACAGACCTCTGGTCATAAATAGTTCTGATATGCAGAACTACCATACAAAGCTATATTATGTCCCAATTTTTCGGAAATTTCTTTTTGGGTAAAGTTTGACCATCACAAAACAATCAGGATCTTCAAGTTGAAGTTCAAAATGAAAAAATTCGTATATATTTTCAATCAGCTTTTGACCTATTCAAAAAACGTGTCTCCTGAAAAGTAAGAATTTCGGACTTAGTATAGTTCTGCATTAACCCATCGAAATGTGAATTATGAAAAAAATGGATTTATTGAAAAATGAATTTCTTCAAGGGCGCATTTTGAAAGTTTGCCACAGGCGCTAGAATTCTAGTTCCGGCTCTGCTCGGCAACGACGGTTTATACTCAAATGAGTGATCTTAAAATGTTATGATCTTATCCATCCCAGATTTATCTGAGTTGGATTCATAGTCATTAAGAGTAGCTGGATGATCTTCTGAACTTCTCAGCCTTCTATTGAGGTTGTCCCAAACCTGCTCTATCGGATTGAGATCTAGACTTCTTGCTGGCCATTCCATTCGAGAGACTTCAACCTCTTCAAGGTACTCCTGAACGCACGATGGGTCTGGCATTATCGTCCACAAAAATAAAATTTTCACCAATGTATGGGCCAAATGGCACTACATGCTCTTCAAGAATGTTCCTTATATACCTATCAGCATTCATAGCTTCATTATCAACGACCACTAGGTCTGTGCGAGCAGTCAAAGATATTCCACCCCATACCATAATCGATCCTCCCTCGAAACCAGTAGTATTCAGGAAATTACACTGTGCATATATTTCATCTGGACGTCTGTATACAAGAAAACGTCGATCACAATGGTAGAGGCAGAATCTAGACTCATCTGTGAAGAGAACTCTTCCCAATGGATATGCTCTCTCCGCAAAATCCAAACGCGCCCTTCGATGGGCTGGTGTGAGAGCTGTGCCTCTTGCCGCGACACGGGGCCTTAAATCATATTCTCTGCCGCTGATTTTGAAGGAGGCGAGCGCTTGCAAACCGTTATGTCAACGAAGAAACTCTAAAGTAACGTTCCTGAATGGCAGTTGTTACCCGTGGTCTACCCTGTCCTGGTCTTCGGACATTCATACCTGTCTCCCTGAATCGGTGCAACATTCTGGACAGACTTGTATGGGAAACTCCAAACCTTTCTGCAATTCTTCTGTATGTCCACCCTTCTTCTCGCAAAACTACCGCTTGGGCACATTCCTCTTGGGTCAAATTGCATGTTTCGCGTAGCATAGCGATCCAGTGTAGAAAATCAAACGATAAAAAACCTATTCATCACTAGAATTGATCGAGAACAACTGATTTCAGAATGGAGCCAATACATTCAAAATCTGATAATCTCATCTTTTTTATTCCTGCTGGGAAAAATAATCTGTATTGAAGAAAAACGTTGAAACGTTGATAACATTCTGATGAAAATATTATCATTGAGAACACCTTTAGTTAAAGAATAAATTTGAGATTTCCATAATGTGCGTTAATTTTTTTGCGCAGTGTATTAGGAGACATTCATAATTTAGAAAAAAAATCGAATTCGATAGTACTGATGTATTCTTATGCATTTCAGCTAGTGCAAAAGTGTGCAGATCATGTACATCTCTAAGTACCCAAAGTCAATGCAGAGGGGGGGGCATAGATTTGGAGAAAATTACTTGCAGAGCTGATCAAATATGCGCCTACTCCCTCGTGAGTACAGCCAGAAAGGATGTGTACAAAAGAGAATGTGCTTCGAAAGATTATTGCAATGAGATGAAAAATGAATACGGACATTCGTTGGCAGCATGTAAAATATGTGAAGACGATCTATGCAATAATATTCCAATGCCAATCTCCGTTTAATGATAGATTCAGAATAAATATCTGCATTTGTGTTGTTTGTAGCATTTCATCGAAATAAATATTTTTCATTTGAGATGTTTTTCGTAACGAGAATATTATTTTGCACCCTAAATAATAGAAAGCACGACTCACGGCAGACCGTGAACACGATTGCTTTCAGTAGGAACAACTCAAAAACTCGAAACTCGGTAGGTTCAAAATTTGAAGGACGAAATCATGAATGAATAGAATGAAAGCGATAGTCCTCAGGATATTCAATATTTGATTTATTTTTTTCCAATATAAACATGAGCGCGAAAGCTCACACATCGTATTATAAAACAAAAAAATCATACTCGGAAAGTTTTGCCTTTAGCGAGATGCGTATCCACGACCCCGAGCATTGAAGGTGTACAGGGTGGGCATATTTCGATGTTTTAGCAATACAACTTTTAAACCAGAGGAGATAGACAAATATGATACCCACTTCTCGATCTCTTTTTCTGAGAAACTAACTAGAGTAGTATTCATTTTTGGCTACCTTCTTCTGTTTTCGAGTTAAACATTATACAGGCACTTTTTACTTAAAATCCAGTGGCGTGCTCGCCTTTTTTGCACCATTTCTAATTACGAAGCTATGACCCAGAGTTATGTTTTTTTTAAATGGGAATACTAGATTTATTTGTCGTTTTCTGAAAGCTTATTTTTTTCTGATGTCAAAAATATAGGGTGGTCCAGATCGTAACCAAGAAATTTTAACCACGTATTTTATATCAAAAATAAGCCCTAAGTTAGTCATACAAACATACGTCGAGAAATGTTTCCTCTCCGAGATAAGAGGTGTTAAAATTATCGAAAAAAATGTTTTTGTTAATAACTTTCACACTGCTTGAAATATCCTTATGAAATTTGAGACATAGGTTTTGAGCGTCAAAAAGCACTTTTTGCATAATATTATTCCTTTTCTTTTCTACCAGTGGCGTCCGTACTGCAGCGAGACTGAATATTTTCAGATGAAAAAATTATACGCCACTGGTTTCCTCGCCAATAAAAATTACTATTTAAATCCCTATTTAATTTGGAGCAAATTCAGTTTCTTGACTTTTGCTGTACGAGGCACCGTTTCCGGTTAAAAAAATAAAACACATTCTCATGCATGTAGAAATCGCACAAAATGTCGTTCACAAAAATAGTCTTATTATTATTATGTACCTTACTCATCAAACTTTGGCGATCCTAATGAGGGAACCTGATAATTATGAAAAGAAAATTAAGGGATCCACATGTATGTTGTTAGATGAAGTAGATAATTTGGCCAGTTCTGTTGGAATAGATCGTATTAGGATTGATTTATTGAAGAAAGAAATGACATCAAGAAATTTCAAAATTAAATAAATCAACATCTCTATATATTGACAACTTTCAAGTCAATTAGACTGCAAGTGAGAAAACACACAATTCTGAAGATTTTACAAGTTTGTCTGAAGAAGGTGTCTGATATAGACACCGAAACGTTACATTGTCCTTTTCATTCATTTCCTTTTCAAGTTTTACTGGTAAGCAACAATTTTTTCAATACCAATTTGCTCCTGACAAATAAGTGCAAAGATTCTCGCAGGAGCACTTAATTAAAAATTGTTTAATTATTTCTGTTTCAGAGACTGGTAGTGAAATGCAGAATCCTCCCAGAATATATTTCAATCGATAAGTATACTTTTTCGAGTTTGATTTTTTTATTTCTTCTATATGATCATGATGTTTTTCATATGTAATTGGAAAAATGTGAATCAATTTCGAATATCTTGGGACCTGTTAGTTTCATACCTTCTTCAGCTCACAATGAATTCTCTGATATGCTTATGCTGAACTACATGGAAAATTGATTAAGACAAAGAATCGTATTCAATTTTTATCATTTCGATAATGTTGATAATGATAAACTTTGTGAGGGGGTGATTATGAGACTAATTATATCTGCCTAATGATGAATAGACGTTTCGTTAGAATAATTTTAGTCTGTCACTGAATTTAATCTTAGATATTACGGTAATTTTTTGAATATTATTAAAAATTTTTAACTATATGACTATAAATAGTGTTGCCTTTTTAAAAATGTTATAGTTCGGAAGTATTTCCGAACAACAGTTAAAACATTTTGGTGTTTAATATGTCTTCGCTTCATATCTTCATATTTTCCCTAGTGGTCTTGCAAAACTACATTTTGGTGAATTGTCTAGAATGTAGATATTGCAGCAGTAAAGATCGCAACTCCCCCTGCCGTTTGGGCAATGAAACAAATACTAAAACTTGCGATCCCAAGGAGGGTGACGATGCCTGCTACGAAGAATACTTACTTGGAAAAAAGATTCTGATGTCCCACTATACAGGAGAGGATGCGCACCAAAAAACTGGTGCGAAAGTCAAAAAAATCTTCACGGAACAGACTTGAAAGACTGCAAAACATGCCAGAAGGATAAATGTAACAAGGACATATTCGGCTCCACCAGTAAGTATATATATATATTCTTTTGAAATTGAGAGCTAACATAATACAATACATAAAACAAAAATTAAAATCCCTAACTGAGGTTAGTGCAAAAACGGGGTACCATACTATTTTTTCGTATGATACCAGAGCTCAGGGAAAAAACCTCAGTACAAAAAAACCCTGTCTCGCCGTTCCAACAAAAATAACACTTAAAAAACTATTCGAAATATTGAAGGATTTCTTCTTTATTTATTCCAACCGATAAACTCTCTCCCAGATGCCTTTGGAATACTGAATGAATCTGAAACAGAAAAAAAAAATCGAAGAAGAAAAAAGTATAGAAAAATCAAACTATTGAAACTCTATTAATCGATTTGAAATTTACCACTCAATTTAAAAACGACTCTGTTACTTCATGTATAGCCCTTAAACCATCCTGAAATTTAAATATTGGACAATTATATAAGTATATGTATAATATTAATTATTGAAAGAACTAGTTCAATAATGACAGCGATTACGCAGATTCTGAAATTCTCAATTTTAATGAAAGTTAACTCTACATTGACTTTATAACTTTTTTTTATGTTCTCTCGGGAAGGTTTTGAACAAAACAAGACACATTGAATGGAAGAAAAATTCAGGATTTCACCAATATTATGTGAAAGAAGAGAAATAAACAATTTTCAAAATACTGGAATGCTGATAAGTGATTTAATACTTGGTATTTCCATCCCTTGCGTTAATTACAGTTCGGCAACGACGGTTCATACTCAACCTGAGTGATCTTAAAATGTTCTGATCTAATCCTTTCCAGATTTCTCTGAGTTGGATTCCTAAGTCACCAATAGTAGCTGGATGATTTTCTGAACTTCTCAGCCTTCTATTGAGGTTGTCCCAAACTGGTCAATCGGATTGAGATCTTGACTTCTCAAGGTACTCCTGAACGCTGCGCGCACGATGGGGTCTGGTATTATCGTCCAAAAAAATGAAATTTTCACAAATGTAGGGGCAAATGACACTACATGTTTTTCAAGAATGTTCCTTATATACCTATTAGCATTCATAGTTTCATTATCTACGACCACTAGGCCTGTGCGAGCAGTCAAAGATATTCCACCCCATGCCATAATCGATCCTCTCCCGAAACCAGTAGTATTCAGGAAATTGCACTGAGCATATCTTTCATGTGGACGTCTGTATACAAGGAATGTCGTTCACAATTGTAGAGGCAGAAGCTACACTCACCTGTGAAGAGAACTCATTCCCAATCAGCCTCTTCCTAATGGATATGCTCTCTCGAAAAATCCAAACGCGCCCTTCGATGGGCTGGTGTGAGAGCTGGGCCTCTTGCCGCGACACGAGGTCTTACCATATTCTCTGAGGCGAATTCCTATTGTCTGAGTGCTAATTTGCACCCCATGAGTTTGCTCAAGCTGATTTTGAAGGAGGCGAGCGGTTGCAAACCGTTGTCTCAACGAAGAATTTCTTAAGTATATTCTTGAATGGCAATTATTATCCGTGGTCTACCCTGTCCTTGTTTTCGGACATTCATACTTGTCTCCCTGAATCGCTGCAACATTCTGGACACACTTGTGTGGGAAACTCCAAACCTTTATGCAATTCTTGTGTATGTCCACCCTTCTTCTCGCAAAACTACCGCTTGGGCACATCCCTCTTGGGTCAAACTGCGTGTTTCGCGTTGCATAGCGATCGAGTGTAGAAAATCGAACGAAAGAAAAACTATTGATCACTAAAATGATCAAGAACTGATTCCAGAATGGAGCCAGTACATTCAAAATCTGATAATCTTATCTTTTTGTATTCCTGCTGGGAAAAAAAACATCTGCAGTGAAGAAAAAATTTGAAAGTGGATAACATATGTATGCATAATTTTGATAAAAATAATTATCATTGAGAACACCTTCAGTTGTAGAATAAATTTGAGATTTCCATAATGTGCGTCAATTTTTTTGCGCAGTGTAGCACGAAACCCCCAATTGTCAGATTAATAATCGAGTTAATTACAAGATTTTTCAGTCCATATTTGACATAATATAAAATTCTATTTTTATTAATTAATAATACCGTCGGTTCTTGACCGTTTACCATTAAACGATGTTTACTTCAAGCTTAAAGTTACTTTGAAGTTTTGGGTAGTGGTGAAACGCGATAGGTTACATGACGATGAATGGTTTGCAGAAAAACAACTGCTTATGTACATTCTTCCAGTAGGTAGTTTATCTTGGAAAGAACTACGTTCTCGATTAAATTCACCATACCATCGATAAATACCTTGTTAGAGCTTCATCGCCAAAATATCATTTAAGTTTATCGATGCACTGTCGCAGAGCTTACTCACGTCGAAAGTTGTAAAAAATAAACTCAAAAATGTTACGATTCAATTCCATTTTTGACCGAGATTAAGTTCTTACGAACAACAGAAATAACAATATTAGGGACGGCATCGACATCGGACGTGTCGGATCGATCTGAACCGTTCGTTTATTACATCCGGATTGAGGGGAGTACACATCTGGAGAGTTCGTCATAAAAATCCGAGCAATCGAATCGCTCGGTCTATTTCGGCGGAGCAAAGCGATTTTATCCATAGAGTTTTATGTTTTTATATTTTTCTCTGGTTGAGTTTCCTGATCTGACAACCGATAAATTGAAAAATTTTAACACTTTTATTCTTCTGTTTTCATTTATTCATTAACACTTAATTAATTCATTAAAATTTTTCGATATAGCTATCGTAGTTATGAATGGGCAGGAAGAGATATTCTTTTCTCTTTTATTTTTCGTGTAATTAATTAATTAATTAGGATCTTACGGTACAACTATAGCCGTATTGATCGAACAGAAGGGGATATTGCATTCCCCGTTTCCTTTGCATTCAGTGCCGTTGCACCTAATTATTTAATTGAGATTTTTACGGAAGAGCTACGAAAAGGGTGAAAGTATCGTTAAAAGATGAGCATATTTCCCAAAATAGTGATCATTGAAATCTCATAATCCATAAAAGTAGAACAGAGCAGTATGTTCTGTGGCAGATGCTCTGTACCGTTCGTTTATTCCCAGATATTACAGATGAATCTGTACGATCTGTGGTCACGTGACTAAAAATCCATCTGCTCGCGGAGGTCAATGCCAAACGGGCTTATTATGTCTAAACATTGCCGCAAAGATGTTAAGTTTAGGACAAATCTATCAGTTACAACAATGTCCAAATGTCCAATCCCTTAATATAAGAGGTTACCCTCGTTCTTATGCACTTCTTGGTCGAGTGTTTTATGTTATTAGTAAATGTCTTAATGCCTTGATTTTCAATTTATCTATGTTTCAAACTACTCTTCGTATGAACTCTTTACTGTTGAACTCTACATGTTTCGAGCTTTACAAGCTCATCTTCAGGAGTTAGATCCATACAAGTGAAGCTGAAAAAATATCAAGCGACTCAGTAACAAAATAAACTGAACAGGTAAATCAACCTGCACACAACAACATCAAAAACTTCAAACTTTCTTTTTGGATTTCATTGGAGAGAATTTTTGACATTCTACCTTTCAAGTTTGAAGTTTTTGATGTTGTTGTGTGCACGTTGATTCACCTGTTTGTTCAGCTTATTTTGTTGCTTAGTAGCTTGATATACCTTCAGCTTCATCTAACTCCTGAAGATGATCTTGTAACGCTCGAAACATGTAGAGTTCAACCATAAAGAGTTCATACGAAGAGTAATTTGTCTTGTGAAGTCACTTTCCTTTCAATACATATTGAGTGTTTTACGAATTAGCTGATAAATTATCTAAGAAAGTAGATTCCCAACGAAAAAAGAATGTTTATTTGTTTCTCATTTGTAAACGTTAGTTTCCAAAAACACAATATCAATCAAGAAAGTTTATTTTATCAAGTCACTAACTTGTAAAACTGACAGTTAACTTGTAAAATTTTTACAAGTTAGTAGTATTATTCACATTGAGATTTATCAAGTACTTGCTTCTAATTTCATTCATCCTTGTAATTTCAGAGTTCCTGGAACAAATGTATTTCTCAATAAACGTTCTCGAACTATTCGAAAACGATATTCGTACCTTGTTTTATTCGTATCTATTTGTTTTCCTTCTCAGAATTGCAAATATCCTAGAGGTTTTTTGACCTGTAAACTCACTGACAGTTTCACGTACTCGCTTCTAATTTCATTTATTCGTCTAATTTCATCGTTCCTGGAACAAATATTTTTAGTAATAAACGTTATAAAAGTATTTAAAACGATATTCATGCCTTGTTTCATTTGGATCTGGCCTTTTTCATCAGAAATGAGCAAATATTCTCGAAGGACTTCCCTCTCGTAAAGCTACTAATAGTTGTCATAATTTTCCGATGTCATAAATAATCATAAATAATGCAACTTACGACATTTGCGACAAATTCTTGAGATTTTTTTGGAATTTAGCTAACCTTTTTACAAATGAGAAACAAATAAAACATAAAACAATACACGCAAGGTAACGGGTTTTACTGGCTCAAGGAGGTAACTGACTCGCCTGCGGCTCGTCAGTTATATCCTCCATTCGCCAGTAAAAACCCTCTTACCTTGCTAGTAATGTTATATACTATTACTTGACGTATATCAATGAACTTTTTCCAAAAATTGACTTTCATGATAGAATTAAATTCTTATGTATTTCAGCCGAAGCAAACGTGTGCAGATCATGTTCATCTGAAAAATTCGATAGTGAATGCACAAAGGGCAGCATAGATTTGAAGAAAATGACTTGCAAAACTGGTCAAATATGCGCCATGTCCTACGTTATTACAAACAAAAGAGACATTTGGAAAAGAGGATGTGCTTCGGAAAATTATTGTACTAAGCTGGAAGAACAATACGGATATTATGCGGTGGAAGAATGTAAAATATGTGAATACGACCTATGCAATAATATGCCATTGAAAGTCTCCATTTAATGAAAGATTCAGAATAAATTTCTGCATTTGTTTTGTTTGTAGCATTTCATCGAAATAAATATTTTTCAACTGAGATGTTTTTCGTTATGATAATATTATTTTCCACCCTAAACCATAGATTTATAATACTAACTAGATAGCGAACATGTCAAAAATTTTGAGGCAAACGGCGGCCATTTGCAGTTTGGAGTGAAATTGACTAATTTGAGAGTTGTCAATTTTTCAATGAACTGAAATATTAGAATTAGCGAGTTATACCGTTTTTGAGGAATCTATTGTGTATAATCATCATAATGGTACATTATTTTAATAACTAATCACACGAATCGAGAAAAATTATTATTTGATATAGACCGAAATGTCAGTGTTCACAGAACACTAATATACAGAGTTCGTTTTTCATCATTTCTTTCAAAGGAACGTCTATGTTTCATTCGAAATTCGAGCACATTTGGCATAAAACATCAAAATATTTGTGGTTCACTCCAAACTGCAAATGGCGGCGATTTGCCTCACTTTTTTCTACGTGACAGTAAGGAAGTTCGACGTCCAGTTAGTATTATAGGTCCATGCCCTAAACAATAGAAAGCACTGTTTCCGTCCGACCGTTAACACGATAGCTTCCAGAAGTAACAACTCAAAAACTCGAAACTCGATAGGATCAAGATTTGAAAAGGAAATATGGAATCATGAATAAATAGAATAAAAGCAATAATTCTCAGGATATTCAATCGGTGCGATTCTGTTTGCGCATAGCCATATTGCTAAGATAAAGATATGACTATCATAGCAAGGTCCGCAATATTCTGTATTCTGATCGACCATTCTGTGGCAATATGATCTGTCAATTCAGCCAAAACCTTGCTATCCGCATTGCTATCTTAGCAAGGTCGAAAGAGTACTTGCCCACACGGATAACAATCTTGCTCAGGACCAAAACAGTTAGAAATACGATAGAAAAACACTTATTTCATTTTAATTTTTCAAAGGGTTTGAAAATAGGTAAGTTTGTTGATATGAAAATGGAACTGACGTACTACAGAACATTTAATTTTAGGAGTATTTTTAGATCGCAAAACTAACATATCAGGGACTCTAGAGAAGTTAATCAAAATATTGCGATCGGACAAACAAGCCGTTTCAGATTTGATTGAAAAGTTGAGAAAAATTATTGATGAACCAACTTCACAATTTTTTGCTTATGGCAGCTATAAGACTACAGTTGGTGAGGACTTCAATCTAGGAATGAGCCTACTAGTTATGTGAAGAGTAATACATAAAATGAGGACCTCTTTTCAACTTTATTACCTCGATATGTAACATTTCCTTCAAGTAATGAGGATTGAAGAAAGCATCAATAGAAAGGGTTTTCACAGTATAAATGTACAAGGTGTAAATATAATTCCATATTTTTTCTTTATATTTGATTGAATCATTATTTTTCAGATATTCGATGTAAATTTGATAATAACAAATGCACAGTTCCATGGAGTTGCCCACGACTTGGCTTTGCCATGTTTAAAAAATCTATCGGTACATGAGATCAAAGTAGGTGCAAGGAAGAAGAGATTGTTTTCTTCAAGGAAATTTTGGGTATTTTATCCAGCCCTGAATTATGACAACATTTCTCAAAACTCTTACTAATAATGCAGAGGGAAATATGGCAAAATCATTTTTCGACGAAAAATTCGACAGAGATTTTCAACAGGAACATACAGGGTTTTCCTTTTAAGTTGGCCTATTAGACGTTTTAGGAGAACTAGTGAATATTTCGTTCTGAAATTTTTTTTGCAGCCCTGAGGGTGAAGGAACTCTTCGCCTAAAATATTTTCAAGTCGACAGTGTTGCCACGTCTATCTCAAACGCATATCTACTTTCTTATTTCAATTGGAACTATCTATATTTTCATTTATGTATCGATTCAATATCAAATTTGCAGTATAACCCACTAAAAAAAATTTTCTGCTATGCACTGTTGCCAAGTTATTCACAATTCCTGAAACTTTTGGCATTTCCATAGCCAGTTTGGAAATGCAATATCTCAATTATTTTTTATGCGAACGAAACCAAAATCAGCAGTCTCATAGTAAAGACTCCATGCATTCATGTGGTCTATTCAGTATTTTGATACATCGTAAGGTTTTTCGAAGATATTGCTGCGAAAATGTGAAACTCAAAATTGAAATATTTCGAGATTTTCAAATGGCAACCCCATATTTATTTTACAGCATTCTATTCGAAATGAAAAATGAGTGGCAGTCTCCTTTTACACTAACCATTTATTTTGGATAGTTTTCGAATGAGAGGAAAAATACTGAAATTTTTCAGTATTTATAGTTCATGATCTATGGTTCTGTTCACGATGAAATGGTTCTATGATTATGACGTGAATTGTTGAAGTAGATTCTATGGTTGAAATCATAAAAAGTATTCGATGATCATGGATGTCATAGAAAAAAGTTTACCCATATTATTCAAACACGATTCGGGTTGTTTCACAATTCACGGGGAATGCCAAAAAATTCTTGAAAGGACCTGTAGGACCTTTAACAATCGTTATTCACATTTAGCACGAATGATCGGAAGAAAATCCAAAAATTGTTTAGACTTTCTGTAATCCTGGCCCTATGTTCATGACCTCAACAATAGGATTCATTCCGATAATTCACTTCATAATCACACAGCATTATGTCCATTGAACATGACTATAAAAACTGAAAATTTCAGTATTTTTCATCTCATTTGAAAACTGTCAAAATAAATAATTAGTGAACATAAGGCCAGATTACAGAAAGCCTAAACAATTTTCGGAATTTCTTTCAAGTCATTCTTACTAAATGTGAATAACGATTTTAAAGGCATTTCCCGTGAATTGTGAAACAACCCGAATCGTGTTTGAATGATATGGGTAAACTTTTTTTATGACATCCATGATCATCGAATACTTTTTATGATTTGAACCATAGAATCTACTTCAACAATTCACGCCATAATCATAGAACCATTTCATCGTAAACAGAACCATAGATCATGAACTATAAATACTGAAAATTTTCAGTATTTTTCATCTCATTCGAAAACTATCCAAAATAAATAGTTAGTGTAAAAGGAGACTGCCATTCATTTTTCATTTCGAATTGAATGCTGTAAAATAAATATGGGGTTGCCATTTGAAAATCTCGAAATATTTCAATTTTGAGTTTCACATTTTCGGAGCAATATCTTCGAAAAATCTTACGATGTATCAAAATACTGAATAGACCACATGAATGCATGGAGTCTTTACTATGAGACTGCTGAGTTTGGTTCTGTTCGCATAAAAAATAATCGAGATATTGCATTTCCAAACTGCAATGCAATGCCAAAAGTTTCAGGAATTTGTGAATAACTTGGCAACAGTGCATAGCAGAGAAATTTTTTTTTAGTGGGTTATACTGCGAATTTGGTATTGAATCGATACATAAATGAAAATATAGGTAGTTCCATTTGAAATAAGAAAAAGTAGATATGCGTTTGAGATAGACGTGGCAACACTGTCGACATGGAAATATTTTAGGCGAAGAGTTCCTTCACCCTCAGGGCTCCTCCTAAAATTTCAGAACGAAATATTCACTAGTTCTCCTAAAACGCCTAATAGGCCAACTTAAAAGGAAAACCCTGTATATTCATGAACACATAGAAGTTGATTTCAAATTTCTATTGATTATTTATGAAATTGTTTATTGATAACAAATATAGAATAAAGCTTCATTCTGTGATTTAATTGTGAAAAATTCTTAGCCCCAATAACATCACACCGATTGCTGCAGTTATTCGGTAAAATGCTAATGCGGCGTTCCCACGAGGCGTTATTCACGACAGTGAACCACGCTTTCGTGAAATACACTTCTGTGTGAACGCATAGTTTTTAAACTTGCTTTCGTGAGGAATGCGTTCACACAGAAGTGTATTTCACGAAAGCGTGGTTCACTGTCGTGAATAACGCCTTGTGGGAACGCCGCATAAGATTGTGTTCTCATTAATAATAATTGTGTAATATGTGGAAATATCTTATTCGAAGGAAACATTCATATGAAATTGCTTATTGATAACCAAATATTAAATAAACTTCATTATGTGAACTAATTGTAATAATTTCTCAAATAACATCACAGTTTCAGCTATTCTTCAGAATGCTTCAGCTAGTTGAAAGATGATGTTTCATTAAGAGGAAGCATATCTTTTCTTGTTCCATTTCACACTGCATTCACAAAATTTGTTAGTTCAACCCACTTGATTTTCACCTCCTGTATATTTCTAAAGGGTGGGTTTTCCTGTCACTTAAATACTATTATTCAAGGAAGTTTATCAATACTTCCATTTGAATTTTCTGGGTTTTCCTATTCCGCAACACTTTTCAAATTCTCATTCAAATGTTTAAAGACACAGAAATGTCATAACAAAACCTAAAAATAGTAGTTCAAATATCATATATTACAGTGTTTGCTGGCTCTTCGATTGCCAATTCATAACCAACATGACTATAACAGTCGAAACAGAATAAGGAATACCGTAGTCATATTGCTATGAATTTGGGAGATAGCCATATTGCTTGGATAACAAGATTCATAGCAATGTGCGAACAGAATCGCACCGAATATATGATTTAACATTTTCCCAATAGATCATGAGCGCAAAAGCTCTTGACTCTACATCGTATTATGAAACAAAACAATCACGCATAAAAAAAAATCGGAAAAGTTTATCTGTGGCGAGATGCGGATCCACGAACTCGAATATAAAGGTGTACAGGGTGGGCATATTTCGATGTTTTAGCACAACACTTTTAAACCAGAGGAGATAGACAAAATCTGATACCCACTTCTCGATCTCTCTTTCTGAGAAACTAACAAGAGTAGTATTAATTTTTGGCAACTTTCTTTTTGTTTTCGAGTTATAAGCGAAAATTGGAAAAGTGGCGATATCGAAAAAAATTCATATCTCCGCCAATACTGATGATAGAGATCTGAAATTAAAACATTAAACAGGCACCTTTTTACGTAGAATTCAGTGGCGTGTTTGCCTTTTTTGCACCATTTCTAATTACGGAGCTATGACCCCAAGTTTTTTTTAATGGAAATACTAGATTTTTGTGTCATTTTCTGAAAGCTTAATTTTTTCTGATTTAAAAAATATATAACATTGTGTGGTTTGTATCAATATGTAGTAGATAAAATGGTCAAAAACCTATTTCTATTTGAGTCTCAATATTTTCTATTGTTTCGAATGTTGATGAGCACAGAACAGTTAATTTGCTGTCGTTCGCGAATAAGCATGTCATGAAGATCTCTTAGCAGTGGCGGCCGCAGTTTCGGTGCTGAGTTAAAAGAAAAAGAAACGAGACTTATACTTCGCTAATGGAAAATAACCGCCGATTCTCGACGAAATCCCCACACACAGTCGGTATGAAACGGCAACCGATGGACCGCCACGTCGTGCCAAAAATCAAGCATCAGCAGATATTTGTACCAACGCTACGTACCGACGGTTTTGGGCCAGACATACCTATCGGTTTTTGGACCGCTCGCGAATTTCAACTTCCGCTAAACAATGAACTATTCCAATCTCCGCTTTTTTCTTGCAGAAGAATACTGTCAATCATGTTATTTGATGGTTTTGTAACTACGCATGCTATATCTTGATGAGAATGAAATAGATGCCGATCGCGAATGGAAACTCAACACGAAAAACATTTTATAGAAAATCCAAAAGTTTGTCGGCCAACTTCACATACATTCGACCATTAAACAAACCAAGGATTTTGTCGGTAGATGGCCTGGTGAGGCCATAATTAGTAGCTCATAGTGAGGTATATTATCTTTGCTAATGACATTTGGGAATATTTTCGGTTTTAATTACTATTATCTGCCACTCAATTCAATCTTAGTTTTCATGGCGATTTTCAGAAAATACACTGCGCAAAAAAATTTACACACATGATGGAAATCTCAATTTATTCTACAACTGAAGGTGTTTTCAATGATAATTATTTCATCAGAATTATGCATGCATATGTTATCCACTTTCAACGTTTTTCTTCAATACAAATGTTTTTTCCAAGCAGGAATGAAAAGGATGAGATTATCAGATTTTGAATGTATTGGTTCCATTCTGAAATCAGTTGTTCTCGATCAATTCTAGTGATCAATAGTTTTTCTTTCGTTTGATTTTCTACACTCGTGCGCTATGCAACGCGAAACACGCAATTTGAACTATTGAAGAAAAACTACCGCTTGGGCACCTTCCTCGAGGAATGTGCCCAAGCGGTAGTTTTGCGAGAAGAAGGGTGGACATACACAAGAATTACAGAAAGGTTTGGAGTTTCCCACACAAGTGTGTCCAGAATGTTGCAGCGATTCAGGGAGACAGGTATGAATGTCCGAAGACCATGAGAGGGTAGACCACGGGTAACAACTGCCATTCAAGAACGTTACTTGAGAGTTTCTCCGTTGAGACAACGGTTTGCAACCGCTCGCCTCTTTCAAAATCAGCTTGAGCAAACTCATGGGGTGCAAATTAGCACTCAGACAATAAGAAATCGCCTCAGAGAATTTAATTTAAGGCCTCGTGTCGCGGCAAGAGGCCCAGCTCTTACCCCAGCCCATCGAAGGGCGCGTTTGGATTTTGCGAGAGAGCATATCCATTGGAAAGAGGCTGATTGAGAAAGAGTTCTCTTTACAGATGAGTCTAGATTCTGCCTCTACTATTGTGATCGATGTTCCCTTGTATACAGACGTCCACATGAAAGATATGCTTAGTGCAATTTCCTGAATACTACTGGTTTCGGGGAGGATCGATTATGGTATGGGGTGAAATATCTTTGACTGCTCGCACAGACCTAGTGGTCGTTGATAATGGAGCTATGAATGCTGATATATGAGGAATATGAGAAACATTCCTGAAGAGCATGTAGTGCCATTTGCCCCATACATTGGTGAAAATTTCATTTTTTTGGACGATCATGCCAGACCCCATCGTACGCGCATCGTTCAGGAGTACCTTGAAGAGGTTGAAGTCTCTCGAATGGAATAGCCAGCAAGAAGTCCAGATATCAATCTGATTGAGCAGGTTTGGGACAACCTCAATAGAAGTTGAGAAGTTCAGAAATCATCCAGCTATTCTTAATGACTTAGGAATCCAACTCAGAGAAATCTGGGAAGGATTAGATCGGAACATTTTAAGATCACTCATTTTGAGTATAAACCGTCGTTGCCGAGCTGTAATTAACGCAAGGGGTGGAAATACCAAGTATTAAATCTCTTATCAGCATACCAGAATTTTGAAAATTGTTTATTTCTCTTCTTTCACATAAGATTCGGTGAAATCCTGAATTTTTTTCCATTTAATGTGTCTTGTTTCGTTCAAAACCTTCCCGAGAGAACATAAAAATAGGTATAAAGTCAATGTAGAGTTAACTTTCATTAAAATTGAGATTTTCAGAATTTGCGTTAATTTTTGCGCAGTGTATTTCAACCGATTATCCAATACAAATATAAATACGGTGCACTCGTTAACAACCTCATATTTAAAAAGTATTTCGAAGGTACACGTCATGTCTAATCTACATATTTGCATGTTTTCCATACTTCTCTTGCAGAATTCGTTTGGGTGAATTGTCTGCAATGTCGATATTGCAGCAGTGTCGATCAGGACTCCCCCTGTCGTTTGGGTAATGAAACTAAAACTAAAAAGTGTAATCCTGCTGAGGGAGACGATGCTTGTTACGAGGAATATCTGCTAGGAAAAAAGGATTCAGATGTCCCACTATACAGAAGGGATGTGCTCCTAAAAACTGGTGTGATACACAGGAAGATACTCAAGGTACTGATCTAAAGGATTGTAACACATGCCAAAGCGATAAATGCAACAAGGATATATTCGGTACTACCTGTAAGTATTCCAATAAGCAAATGATACTTTTTTTACTCTTGTGAATTAAAATACTAGGGCGTTCAATATACAGGGTGTTCCTTATTGAACGTACAAAACGAAAAGGGAAGATTCCTTAAGTGAGTTTAAGAAAAAAAAGTCCCATAAACATGGAGTTGCAAACGTTTCGTTTTCAAAATACAGAGTGTTGAGTTTGAATTTTTTTCAAGTTTTTTTCTCATAGTATCTACACTTCACAAGATATTCAACTGAAATTTGGCATAGATGTTACATTTGAGAGTTCTCACCACGTGACATGGCAATTTCGATAGAAGATCTACAGGGTGATATTTTTTCTGGAACACTGCCACCTGTTTCTTGTGCAGACCTTTTTTGGTGAGCAACTGTTATTTTGAAAAAATGTTAAAAGAAGCTTTGTTCTCATACTAAACGATTTCGAGAAAAAAATTTTGAACAATTCTCTCGAAATCCTCGTGAAAACCCAAATTTGATGGGAAGGCCACATTGTAAGCTGTGGTGAATAAATTCAGTGTCAGTTTTTATGGAAATTTTCCTGATCTGTAGCGATGATTCATAAAGATTCGATAATTTCGTATAATCAACACATGTTTTTGATTAAAACTTTAACACCCTGTATCTCGAAAACGAAACGTTTGCGACCCCATGTTTATTGGACTTTTTTCTTGAACTCACTTAGGAAATCTCCCCTTTTCGTTTGTACGTTCAATTTATGAACACCCTGTATAGTGAGTCTAACAAAGAAAACAACGATTTTTGTCAAAATTACTATTTATTCTTCAACATACTCCCCTTTCAGCTAAATACACTTAGTGAAATGATTTTTCCACATTGAATAGTAGATTTGTCAAACTCCCCAAAATTTGCTTCAGTTTCCCATTTGACATATTCATTTGTTACAAATTTCCTTCCCTGGAACCATATCTACAAGTTTGGAAGCAGATGATGATCGCTTGGGGTAAATCTGGTAATAAGGGGGTGAGGAAGCGATTCGAGACGAGTTCATGAATTTTTGAAATTGTTTTCAATTCATGGATTAGTTAGCTGTTGCATTGTCGTACAAAAAGAGCCATTTTTGAATGAAGAAAGTTCTGTGAGCCTATAAATTGAAGATTATATTCATTTGGATGATTACTATTTTCAATTTATCTATGTTTCAAAAATTTGTTGCCCATACACAGTCGTTTTGGTCATTCTTCCACGTACGGTGATCAATGCACACGTCAAAAATCAGAACTATCTTGATTCCGACGGAGATAATTGCGCATTCCAAATTTACGCCATAAACACACTGTTTTAACTGTACCCCGTACAACGCGCATTCAAGTCTTCGCGCTTCCCTCTTAGTGAGTGGGCCCTTTAAGTTTTTATTTTGTCGAGAAAAGTATCGACTGTTTCAAAATTTTGCAAGGAAATTTTTTTCTCCAGAGTTGAATGGAAAACCATAGGAGAATTTTATTTTTCGAAAATATATCCCACGAAAACAATTTTTGAACGAAAATCATAGGGGGGTTGTTATTTTCAACCCCTAATAATAAAGGTACGAGATCTCAAAAAATTGTATGAGTACCATCTCCTACTAAGTGCTCCATATTATATATAGTTTTATGATTCAGTGTTGCAAAGAAGCAGTAAAAAAATTAAACACTGTCAATTCGTCATCGCCTTCCAAAGGCTGTATATTGGAAGGGGTTTGATTGAAAAAAAATTATATGAACTAGTCCTGCTTATTTTCATCGAGGAATCATTTCCCAAAGTCCCTCGCATTTGTTTACAGACAAACTGTATATAGGGCTCATATTCAGTGGAAGTGCTCAACAAGGTTAAAGGTTTCTCCCTATTTAATCCCCGCTTGGGCTCCACTACTAGAAAGAAATCTAAATTGTGTGACTTTTTGCAGCAAACAAACGTGTGTGCAGAGCATGTTCCTCTGAGTCCATCGATAGCCAATGTAGAAAGAGTGGCAATGATTGAAGAAAATGACTTGCAAAGAAAATCAACAATGCTATATGTCCTACGTGAGTACATCCAGAAGGAACATTTACAAACGAGGCTGTGCTTCGGATGTATCTGTGACAAGATGGGTAATGAATACAAAGATTCGCTGCAGCAATGTTCTGTTTGTGAAGACGACCTCTGCAATAATCTGCGAATGAAATAGCCGTATAGTGAAATATTAAAATGAGTATCTGCATTGTTTTGTTTATGGCATTTCTTCGAAATGGATATCTTTCCCATTCTGATTTGTATGAAGCAATTAATATAAAAATCGACAAAGCCCTGAGCAGGTGTTTTTTGAGAGCTCGTTCATTAGTGGAGCAATGAAGCTATTACCTCTGAATTATGTATAGACTTGAGATTGATACCTACTAATTATATAATGCAAAATCAACCAAGATCGGAATGATATTTCGGAATTTTTCAAAAACTGAAATATGTAAAAACTTGACAATTAAAAAAATTTAATTCCATGATTCTGATCCTCTTGAAATTTAGCACGAATATTCAGTATACTGGGTGTCCCAAACTCGACGTCAACCCGGAACCGGGTGAAAAAGCAAGTAATGCTGGTTGTCAGAAAAATATAAAAAAATGTTAGTCGCATGATTTAAAAATAATGGGCATTTAAAAAAACACGCAAAATTCCACACCCTGTGACAGTCTTTTCGCTCCTGTTGCCACAAATATCAACTTTTTCAACTTTTTCTTTTGCTGTGTAACCTTGAATAATGCTTGTCTAAACTGTAATCAAAATTTGGATACCAGCTGCTCTAGGTTTCATGAAAATAGGGCTTGCTTCTCAGAAAAAAATTCAAAATGAACAGTTACAGCATTATTTCAAGGTTACACAGCAAAAAAAATGTTGGAAATGTTAATATTTGTGGAAACAGGAGCGAAAAGACTGTCAGAGGGTGTGGAATTTTGCGTGTTTTTTTAAATGTACATTATTTTAAAATCATGGAACTTAGATTTTTTTATATTTTTCTGACAACCTGCATTACTTGCCTTTTCATCCGGTTCCGGGTTGACGTCGAGTTTTGGGACTCCGCCGGACCGTAAACCGCACCACCAAACAGTCACACGTTTAGGATAGAGAGGTTTTTCAATAATAACTCTTGGGTTTTCCGAGCCCCAGATGCAACAATTTTGCTTGTTGACGAAGCCACCCAGTGGAAATGGGCCTCATCACTCAAGATGATTTTTTCGATGGAATTCCGGATAATTTTAATCATTTCGACGTCCCAATCAGCAAAGACACGACTTTTTTGATGATCGGCCGACTTGAGTTCTTGTGTTTAACTGAACTTCATGAGCCTTAGGACCCAAATCTTTTTTTGCAAAATACGGGTAATGACGTTTGTGGATTGCCTAATTGCAAATAACGACAAGGAATGGACAAACCTGGGTTTCTTCAACACTTTCGGCTACAGCAGCAATAATCTCGGCTGTTCTTGAGCTACGTGCACGGGTTTTATATCTTCATTTACTAACTTGTCCCAACACTCGATTTTTTTACCAATTTCTTATTGCGGTTCGACAAGGTGCTTCACGACGACCCAAAAATGTTCGAGTTTTATAACCGTCTCTGCCCAATTCTCACCATTTTTATAGTGAATTTTAATAATTTCAATGCGCTCTTGAAGCGTGTATCGTTCCATTTTTATTAATGGCGTAGGTTCTACTTGTCAAATGTCAAAAAATGACAGCTTCAAATGTGACATCTGCCGAAATCGCGGGCCATTCAAAATAACACCTCTTTTTGAAAATCCTTCATCTCCGAAGTATGATTTCATATTGGTTAATTTTATTTCTCTGCTTTCATTGTATATACAGGGTGTCCCGTAATTAGACCGACAAACTTCTAGTGGACATTATAGATCGTATTTTAGACAGATTCGACCCAAATCATATAATGCAAAATTGCTTCGTTAAGGAGCTAGTGCCCTTTTGAAGACGACGTCCTGTCCACACTTTTTGCCACATACTATTTTCACAAAACGGAGTCACATAAAGTGCTGACAGTTTACACATTGGCTAATATGAAAATTACGCATCGATTAGATTGAGTGCGTTTCTTTCATGTCAAGCACAATCGTTTCATTTGGGGGGGCGAAGGGTATTTTTAGTTGAAACTTTTTTAACTTTTATTATTTCGCGAGATTTACATCATATTCATAAACTCTGATGTTTTTTCTTGAAAAAAGATCTTTTGTATAATAACGCCCAGATTAAATTCAAAACAAAAGTGAACATTGAGTATTTGGTGAAAAGAGAGAAAATTTCAAATCTATTTTTTTCAGAAATAGTGCATCTAGGCGTTATAATACAAGAGCCTTTTTTTCAAGAAAAAACATCAGAGTTTATGAATATGATGTAAATCTTGCGAAATAATGAAAGTTAAAAAGTTTCAACTAAAAATACCCTTCGCCCCCCAAATGATACGATTGTGCTTGACATGAAAGGAATGCACTCAATCTAATCGATGCGTATTTTGATATTAGCCAATGTGTAATATTCAGCACTTTATGTGACTCCGTTTTGCGAATATGTGGCAAAAGTGTGAACAGGACGTCATCATCAAAGGCCACTAGCTTCTTACCGAATCAATTTTGAATTATATGAGGTAAGGGTCGAATCTGTCTAAAATACGATCTATAATGTCCACTAGCAGTTTGTCGGTCTATTACGGGACACCCTGTATTTACTTCTCTTCTTATAAAGACATTGGTAATCCTCATTTCGAAACAATAGAGTGAATAAGAAATGACCAGTTAAATTGAATTGTTCACATTTGCCCCGAATATGAAACGACACTTTACAAAAACAGGATTCATTTCCGTACATATCTCTCCAAAATAAAAGAAACGCCGAACAACATTTATGAACAGAATTATGTGCCAAGAACAGATACAACATCAAGAAAAACTTCCAACTTTTCGGATAGGAAATGGAATCCAGATATTGTCCAAAAGAATCGTTTCAATTCGAATCCAAGAACGTGTCGAAAAAAGTAATTTCTATTAGGTGTGATACGCAAGAGAGTTCTGTGTAAATACAACAAAGTTAAAATGAATCCTTGCGCGAAACAAGATATACGAAAATTGTATTGTCACAAACTTCCGAGGAACTTCAGATAATGTGCTCCTCCAGATATTCCCTGCGTTGGGGTAGCTTGAAAGAAATCAGATCCAGAAACTTCCCCAATATTACTGGAAGCATAGACGGTTTGATGAGAAATTTTGGCGAATACCCACAAGTTGAGTAATTATTTGTCATGATGTTGCCTTCATACCCCTACCATAAGATGTCTAATATAATGGTG